>QANY01002203.1:656748-774864 GCA_003255025.1 Datisca glomerata
AGAGAGAGAGAGAGAGAGAGAGAGAGAGAGAGGAGAGAGAGAGTAGAGGGTTGTGGGGGGAGACCTACATGGGTAAACCGACAGAGAAAGACAGAATGAAACAACAAGAGAGAGTGAAGTGAAGGGCAAAACAACAATCTTTCAGAGAGATGAACACTAAAATATTTTCTCTGTTTTCCTTTAATGTTAATTGAAATTTTTTTATAACACTTGAGTTTGACACTGCAAATATAGAGGCTAGTTTTAATAATAGTGCAAGAAAAAAGAGCTTTGAAAGTTCTCTATCAGTTCCTCTGCCACTCATCACCCCCTCTCCTTCTCTCTCTAGAATTAAATAGACTGGTCTCGTGACTAGAAAAAGGGGATAGGTTTTAGTTATGTAGTAGTGTCATTTGGTTTGGTTGAGAGATCACTAGGGAATGAAAGACTCTTTGCCTTAGTTTTTTTTAGCCTTAAGTTCTCAAAATCTCGTCTAGGCCTATTATAGCCTATATCTACTGGAATCAATATATGTAATACTTTCAACTTTTTTTTAGTGTGCTTTTGGCAATTAAGTGCATGCCCATCTCCTTTATAAACATCTTTTAGCACTAAAGCAATTACCACACACCTATTTATATGAAAAATGTTGCTATGAGAGTTATGAGGCATGCTTGGAAATTATTATCCAATCTAACTAAAAGGTTTATCGTTTTTCTTTCTTTTTAAAAAATATAACTTTCTAAGCATAAAGCGTAACTACAGTTCATCTCTGAATTCCAACGCAAGCCAATCTAGTGGAAAACACTTCTTGTATAGATGTTTCTTCCTTTTGTTTTTCTAAATAGTGTGTTTTTCTAAATGTGCATGTATTGACTGATTACAAACTAAAGATTTGGGTGATGCAATCTTTGCAATGTTGGATTGTTGTGGCTATGGATTGAAATGTTACTGTCAAAGGCTATAGATTAGGGGTTTTCAGTGTCTAAGTTGGGATAGGGATGGACAAAGACGCAACGAAATCTCTTGTCTTATTCTTTAGAACTATCTGTGTGTCTCTCTTTGTGTGTTTATTGATTGATCATTGTCATTTTCTAGTTGTAAGGAAAACAAATTAATGTCAATTATTTTCCAGTTAATCCCATTCCCTTAATAGAAATGAGAGACTTATAATCATATCATATCATATTTATAATATATTAAAAGGGGAAGAAAGGAAGAAATTTTTTGGACAATCATACCCACATATTTTTCTTCTGAATCCTAAAATACCCATAATGTACACTTGTCATATTCTTATTCGTTGTCATTATTATTTTTATCATGCCACAAACTATGATATTTGACACACTTGAACGGTTATAAATCTAATGAATACAATTTTTGGTTTGAAATAATACAAATTTTCAAGTGAAACAACACTATTTTTTTAACAATGAAACAATATCACTTTTTAAGTAGAGAAGTATATATTGTTATGAAAGAAATAAACAATATACAATTGTAGTTACATAAATTTTACAAACCACAAATTAAATATGGAATACAAACGAAAAAGGAAGATCAAAGTTTAAAATAAAACATGAAATAAATAATTTAATTCTAATGACATCATTTTGTCTTTTAATTTTTAAGAGCATATTTCTATTGTACACTCTTAAGTTTTTTCTCCTACGAGCATGCATGATTTCATACAACATGGTTAAATCAAAATATATCAACAAATCTAAATAATAACGATACAACATTGTATTGATCTTATTCAAATAAATTGAAGACAAATATTTGACAAAAAAATTGAAGACAAATAATATGGTGTTATATATTTCTTTTTAATTTATATAAATAAAATATGATTGTAAGTAATAATCACAACTAAAAATATAATATGTTTAATTACATATACATCGTACTTGTGTAATTGACTAGTTATACTAAAAGTAGGGATGATAAAAACTTTGTTGGACAAGTTTATCCTCATTATTTCTAAAAATCAATAAATTGTCCTAACTTACAATTTAATGTCACCATAGAGCAACGAAGTTTTTTAATTAAATAATTAAAAAACATTTTTATACTTGAGTTAGATGACATATTGAATGTGTAACAATATATTTTAAATATATTTGATATGATAAAAAAATAACTGACAAGTGAAAATAGAATGAATTAAGGGTCCGAAAATTAGTTAATAAAGACATTTATATATTAAAGACTAACAAATTGACTTATATTAACAGAGTGTTATAAAATTTATATTTATGTGCAAAACAGGTATTGAAAAATTAGTATGCTAAAATTGCCACACTGAAGGCCATAACTAATTTAACCTTAGTTAGTCCGGAAACAAGTCAAAGTATTGGTGAATCCAAGAAAAAGGCTTCTTAAGTAGTAAATCTTTTGATTGAAATTTATTATATACTAAGAAAATAAGTTAGCTTAAGAAAATAGATTGTAACAAACTTGAACTACTCCTTCATAATGCACTTCTTCTTTGGCTTTATGAGTTGTGTAGTAGTTCAAGAAATGTTACAGACTTACGACTTACTCATAAAAGGAAATACAATTAATTACTTATCGTAAAGTATACATTACTTTTTTTCATAGGTAAACTATATATTATATATGCTAGCACAAACTTACAAATTAAAATTGTTATTTCAAACTCCGCGCTTAAATACGTGATGGCCAATACGAGCTTTGACGCTGCCGGTTGATCATCTATTAACAGATTCTACTAATTAGAAGAGAATTCAGGTGGGGTTCTTCTTCAAGGACCACTCTAGATAACATTCAAGAAAAATGAAAAATTGATTATTGATTTCTAGTACGAGTTTGCAAAGAGAAGGGCAGGCAAACAAGAAAAAGCCGTGCACCCAAATATCTGAAAACTTTGTTACTGATACATCTATGATTTCTAATGGGTTGTCCACTCCATAACATTTTCAGTAGTAAATCCAAGAAAAATCTTCTTTTTATTCATTTTTTTGCCAATGTGGTACTTTAAACAATGAAGTTTTTCAAATAATTTCATTCAATTACTTGCAAAATCTCCCGTTTCTAAATTTTCTTTTGTGCAATAATTTCTTTCAGCAAGGAGCTAGACTGAAAAGTTCTTGAGAAATATTGGTTGGATATAGTTACGTCCTTGAAGCATAGGAAGTCTACCATGGTTGAAGTATCTAGTGCTTATTTCGAGATGTCAATTCAATGATGAGTTTACATCCATTGAGTTGGTTGTACTTCTAACTTGTTTTTAATGTTTTCTTATGTGATCTCTCTTTGACTTTGGGTTGTTTTACTTTAAACTTCTAGCAGGAATTTAACATTTCACGGTGTTGATTTGCCGTCATCTATCACTATACAGGACGGTAGACAAACATCATCTAAGTGAGTGTCGCGCAATGCTTGAGCACCTTTCACGATGGTGATCTATTTACCGTCATGAAATATGTAACTTGTTGTTGTGAATTATGTTGCTTACTACGATGACAATAGTTTTTGCCATCGTGAAAGTAAGTACTGCCGATGTGAATTATGCTACTTATCATGATGACAATACTTTATGTCGTGGTGAAAGATAGTACTATGGTCATGAAATCAAATTAATTTAATTCGGTATATAGTTTTACCATCGTGAATCATGCTATTTACCATGACGGTAATACTTGCGGCGGCTGTGGTGAGACACAATATTGACATCACGAAAACAAGTACTTCTACAATGGTACATAGTTCTACCATCATGAAATATTTTATTTACAACAGCAACAATGCTAAGTACCATCGTGAAACACCATCATTAGATAATGTCTTGTCGTCATCTATTGTTTCATTATTTTGGGCAGCCCTATAATAAAAGTTCCTCGTCCCAACATAATCACATTATGTAGAACAATGTCTATTGAGTAAAAAAAGATGTAATATTAAACTTTCAAATATTCACTTCTAAAGTCTGCAATAACAATTGAGAGAAAAGTGAACTCAATAAGAAAGTATAATTCATGATTATACTTATCTAGGTATCTAACAAATAAGAACAATATAATTTTTGTAAATGAGAAACATTAATAAAAATTCTACTCATGTCATTTGTAAAGATCTTTCTAGCTCATGCCCCTGTACTTTTGTTGCCTTTGTTTTATTTATTATACTCTTGCTTTATAAAAAAAACATATTCTGTGTTAGGTTGCTTCTAATATCTGACATTCTTGTTGTTTAATTGTCCGGAACATATACAAAAATAGAATACATGAGGAAATCAATCAAATTCGGCCTACAAGATAATTATCATTAGCCATGTTATTTGTTTTATAATATATATTTCCCAGAGAGTTAGCTATTTAGTTGAGCAAAATTTAGAGCACTTCTATCAGTCTGATTTGATTGGACACAAACCTGAACCAAAAAGTGATCAACCAACTATTTCTTGAATCTAGTCAATGAATGGCAAAACCATTCTGAGGAGACATGGCCTTAAAGCTTACTAGCACTACCGAAGTAGAGAAATGAAAAAGAAACATGTTTGTGATATGTATGCAAGTGCACTTCATGTGATTAATAAGTAATGAAGTGATAAGTGAGTGTCATTCTCTAAAAAGATTGATGAAAAATAAATTGACTAATCAAATCAGTGTTTAAACCTAAATTAAATGATATAACAGAAAGGAATTGGATGTTTAAGATAATCTAAAGTAATAATAGAGTATTATTAATTAGAGATGAGACAAAACAGACTAAGAGCTATGCAATCAATGGTTAAATGGGTTAGAATGATCAAATCCTCTTGTTGTTAATAATAATCTTAAATTAAATCTGTTCAAACTACTATAGCTTAATCAACAACATTAACCTCAACTCTTTATGTGCAATTGATTTCCATCCTTGCAGCTTTAATCATAATCAAACTTAACTTATTCCTAAGCCAAGGTGAGACTTAAATTATCCAGTATTTCATCCAGTTGTTAGGTTTACGAGGTGAGTGATATATCCCTATATTACTCACTAATTACTTAGATTACTAAAGAATCAAGTAAAAAAATATTATCCAAGCTAAATTTATTGAGTTGAACCTTTTCAGAATTCAATCCAATGGGTTCCTCACAAAATGATGGCCAGTCAATTAGCAAGAATAAGCATTAAGGACACTTAAATAAAATTCCGTTAATAAACTGTAATATGAACTTCATTAATCAAGATTAAAAACTCCAAAGTTCATTAACCATCATATCTTAAAAGGGATTAGCTCATAATGAGTTTTAGAACAAATTAATACAGAGTAGTGGCCATTGAAATACACGGAGATTAAGTTTTAAAGATGAAGATAAAACTAATTAAAAGAAGGGTAAAGGCGAAAGTAGAAGATAATAAGGTAATATTCTCTTTCTTATCTTCTTCCTTGGCGTCCTCTTTTTCCTCTTTTTATCCTTTTCTCCTTTCTTCTCTGCAACTTGTCCCCTTTCTCTCAATAAAGTGTTGGCTCCTCCTCTAAAAAGGATGTACTTCCTATAAATAGAACGTCAAAACTAAGGCTTCAACCATAAATGAGGACACTTGTCATGCAACAGTAAGGACTAGGGACCACTTGAAGGAAACGTCAGCTGGATATCGCATTTTTAGTGCACAATCTCCTTTTTCTCACTTTGAGGTGCCATTCGGACTAAACGATAAAACTCTCTACCATGTGTGCATGTCTATTGATGTAGTGATGTAGCTTCCTCATACTGCAGCATCTGCCCAGTTGATTGCCTACTTTAGAACTCTACACAACAAGTATGAATTAAGTGCACAATCTACTCATTTAATGTCAAATAAGCTATAAAGATAACCTAACCCTAAGGAAATAAACAAAATAGGAAAATAACAAAACTAAAGCTAGAAACTAACACATTACTCTTAAATTCCTAATGAAATACGCTTGAAAGATAACTCTAATTTCTTAGAATTATCGCACCCCTTAACTTAAAACATTACTCGTTCTCGAGTGATGGAAAATAAGACAAGCAAATAATCAAGCAAAGATTCAGACAGACTCCTACCTACCACCAACTAGGCTCTGACTCTTGAGGCAAATAAAAATTTATGGCCTACAGATCACCATGCTTAAAACAACATTTTATGCTCACAAAAATCTCTAGTTTTCTTGAAATAAGACTAATCCCAAATGCAAGCCTATCCCCCCCCCCCCCCCACAATGAGTGTGTGCTAGAACCTAATTTTCTTATGTTCTTAATTGATGTAAATACTTCCCTCCGGCTTGTTGAGTTGTTTAATTGTTGTATTGATTGTTGGTTTAAAAGGAAAAGCCTGAGTTGTATTTGTTTGATCCATTGACTTCTTTCCTTTCTTTTTCTTCCTCTTTTGTTTTTATGCAGTTAAAATACATCTAATGTTACGTTACTTTTTTATGCGAATGGAAAAATTTATGATGAAGATATAGAATTACTCAGTAATGTAACAAGCAAGGTTGATTTACAATTATATTTTTACTTTTGCTATAACAGGCTCATGTTTCAAGCTGCCTTTTGACGCGGATGACAACATTTATGATAAAGGTACCCAGTTAATTAGCAGCCTAAAACAGAGGAGTCATTCTAACTTTATTCTTCTTTTTCTCTTTTTTTTAGCTTGCTATTCTTTAAATTAATGGAAGTAGCATAATTACTTTCAAAATTTCACAACTAAGTACCATTCCCTAAACTTGATTAGTAATCACTCTTGGACATTATTTCCTCCCTATTTTCTTGAAGTTTTAGAAGGTAAGTCTGAACATTAAGCCTCTCTTAAGTTTAAAGCTACCTAAACCTTTAAAAGCAGCTAATTCAGGCTCTATGTGCAAAATGTTTGAGATGACTACACACTCAGAATATAACATTATCTAAGGGGAAAACTTTTTTAAGTTCTTTTATATGTGTTTTTATCTTTTAAACCTGAGGCATGCATCCTTAGACCTTAAATTAAAATAAATCACTACGAGCTAGAACAAAAAACTGAACATTGAAAAGGGCATGGGGCCCTCTCCCTAAACTTAACTTGTGCAATGTCCCCACTACATAAAAATAGAGTAAAAAAAATTTAAACATCAACCAGTAAATCAAATTTAAAACCAATTGGCGACCAAATAAATAGTTAGTCGCCAAAGGCAATACATTTTACCGGGAAAGAAGGATGCTAGTTTTTTCATGCGTTTTACCGACGAATTTTATATTTCGTCGGTAAAAGTAGAGCTTTTACTGATGAATTAATTTTTTCATTGGTAAAAGGGTAACTTTTACCGATGAAATATTTATTTGGTCGGTAAAAGAAATATTTTACCGACCAAATTTTGTTTTTGTCAGTAATTGGTACACAAAACATTAGGTTTTCCTTAATCTCTCATTTCTCTACTTCCCCTGCCCTTTCAAGCCCTCGACAAAACCTTCTTCCCTCTCACCTCGACCGTTTGTCTCTGTCAATCTCCGCGAAAAAGCTCATTCGCAACTGAGCTCCTCCACGACAGAGAACTCCTCCATCAGTATGTGGCTCCTCCATCAATTTGACAGAGCACCTTCGTGACAGATCTCCACCTCCTCGCAGATCTCCTCCTCCACGATAGAGCTCCATCGAGACCGATCTCCTCCCTTTAAAGATCTCATACCTGGTACTGCTTATCTCACTTAATTTTCCAATGCCATATTCTATTAATTTTTAATCTCGATTTATCCTCTTTGTTAGAATTCTTGTAATGTACTCTAATTCTGCTGTTGTTTTACTATTGTTGTTGGTGGTGGTGGATTTTCATTTGCAATATTTATTTGTAATTTGGGTGTCTTGTTGTCTGTACATTTGGCTTGGAAAACTAGATAATTGTAGGTTGCTTTTTTATTCCTTTGCGTTAGATATCTGTGATAATAGATTCTTATGGACTAATCAAGTTGAATTAGAAAAAATGAGGGGTACCTATTTTTAAGGATCTTTCCTGATTAGAATTAGTGAGGGAACATCATTGATGTTAAGAATGTGATTGGGCAAATGGGTTTGCTTGGTTTTTTTTCTTGCTGAGGAGGCTTCTTTAACGGCTAAACCTTTCATGGTTTATTACCTTTTTGCTTATTTTCTGGCTGCTCCGTTGTTGCTGCTGCTTCTCTAGCAATATTTGAGGGTTTTACCTTTGGCGGCTTCACTGAGAACTCAATCTATTAAGGTCTCATAACCAATTTATATAGAAATGATAGAATTGAATTGTTAGCATGTCACTGAAGAAAATGAAGAAAATAGGAGACAGTAGTTAATATTTTCATCTCTTCAACTACAATTTCTCACAACGATTGTAGTCAATATTTTCATCTCTTCAACTATCATCTGAGGACCCGATTAAATGTTAGAAACATAGAAGGAGAATACACACACATATATACACATTAAATATTCATATTAATTTTTGTAAAAAGAAATATATGTATATAAAGTTAAAGATTCATATTGAGATCATTTTACATGTACTCCATTAACTTCACAAAGATAATAGCTTATTTAATTATCTTGCATGTATTTCCAAATACAAACACTACCATAAGCAGCTGTAAGCTAATAATGACAAGGAAATGCATGATAGGAAGTCCCAACATAATGAGCCATAATACTAAAATAAAGAAAGCTAGAGTTCAACTTGTGTTACTTAATAGCTATTTTTGTGTCTTATGAGAGAATTTGCAAGGTCCATTCTCATTCTAAATGCTTCAACCTGAGAAAGAACAAGCATTTGCTTCATTTACTGAGAAAATTTTAGCTTGCTACCATCTTGTAGATGTGCTTGACTTTATACATACATCCAATGGAAAGTAAGCTTGATCTCTCCGATTGGGTTCATATCATGATCTTTAATACTAAAAATTAAACTTGATCATGACTTTATTAAGCACTTGAATCATCTTTATTTCCCTCTTAATTAACTTTACATTTTAATCTCTTTAATTTAGGGATCTTTTGTTGAGAGTTTCATTAAATAGTTATTTAATTTATGGAGTGATAAAATGGACAAGAATTGGATAAAAAATCCTAATAGATTGTCCAAGGAGTATATTGATGGTATTTCACAGTTTATGAGCGTGGCTAGTAATTATCTCAATGTAGAGGGGAAAACTTATTGTCCATGTAAAAAATATCTTAATTCAAGATAATTGTCTTTAATAGAAGTCAAAATACATTTGTGTCAATATGGAATGACATTGAGCTATGATCGTTGGGTGTTTCATGGTGAAGAGATGCAAAGATATCACCATTCACCAAATATGGAGATGAATAGTACTGCATCTCACCTTGGTGGTGGTGGTGATGATGATGATGATGAGATGAGAGAAATGTTTGATAACATGTGGTTTTGTTGGATGGAGATGAATGACGAACGAGTTGCAAAAGGATAATACTGATAGAATAAATCCGAATGCAGAGACGATAGATAAATTAAGTGATTTATTTATTGAAGTCGGAGAAGAACTTTATCCTGGTTGTCAAAACTATATTTCACTATCTTTTATTGTCAAGTTGATACATATCAAAGTGTTTAATCATTGAAGCAATAAGTCATTTGACCAATTACTTGAAATTTTAAATGATTCTCATCTAGTAGGCTAAAAAATTCCATCCTCTTACTATGAAAAGAAAAAAATTAAGAGATTTAGGGTTGAGATATGACACCATTCATTCTTGTAAATATGATTGTGCTTTATTCTGAAAAAAGAATGAAGGAAAAAAAACAAATGTCCTGAATGTGGTGAACCAAGATATAAAATGGATGATAGGAAAGGTATGAAACTTCCCCAAAAATTTTTACGTCACTTTCCTGTTATACTTAGACTTCAAAGATTGTTCAAGTCAAAATACACATCGTCTAATATGAGACGGCACAAGGAGAAAACTGTCAACCTTGAAGGTGTATTGAGACATCCTGCTGATTCAAAAGATTGGAAGGATTTTGATAAGCAATATAGTTGGTTTGCAGATTATGCTTGAAATGTTTAGGACTTACAATTGATGGATTTAATCCATTACGAAATATGAGCAACTCATATAGCATGTGGTCAGTCATAGTAGTACCTTATAACCTTCCTCCATGAAACTGTATGAAAGAACCGTTCTTTATGATGGCGTTACTAATTTCTGGTCCAAGATCACCCGTTAAAGATATTGATGTATATTTGCAGCCATTGATAGATGAGTTAAAATAATTGTGGGATAGGGTGCAAGCATTTGATGTCACTTGTAGGAAATCTTTTACTATGCATGCTGCCATGTTGTGGACAATAAATGACTTTTCAGCATACGGAGATTTGTGTGGTTGGAGTATAAAAGGGTACTTGGCATGTCCTGTTTACAACGTAGATGCATCTTCATTGAGGTTGCGAAATAAAATATGTTACATGGGACATCGATGGCATTTTCCTTGTGATCATATGTAGCGGATGAGTAGATTGCATGATGGTAAATAAGAGTTTCATGATGCACCAAGAAAGTTGACAGGAGAAGATACATTGAGGCAGTTAGATCAAATTCAATTTGTCAAGTTTGGAAAAAACTCAAACAAGTTAGAAAAAAAAACATCCTTTAGATGGTTTTAATTGGACTAAGAAAAATGTGTTTTTTCAACTTCCATATTGTTCTAAGTTGAAAATTAGACACAAATTGGATGTCATGCATATTGAAAAATATTTGCGATAATATATTAGGTACATTGTTGAATATAGAAGGCAAAACAAAAGACACTTACGAAGCTCGATTAGACCTAGCCGACATGAATATAAGAAAACAACTACATCTTGAACTGAAAGGGAACACATATTTTAAACAACCTGCTTGTTACACATTGACAGTAGAGGAGAGAAGAAAGTTTTTTGGTTTCTTTAAAGTCAGTCAAGTTTTCAGATGGCTTCGCAGCAAATATATCACGATATACCAACAAAGCCAAGGGTAAGGTTTCGGGATTGAAAAGTCATGATTATCATGTTTTACTGCAAAGACTTTTACCTTTTAAGATTCATGATTTATTGGGTAAGGATGTGTGCACTGCATTGGTTGAGCTGTCTAACTACATCAAAGAATTGTGCTCGAAAACACTAAACACTAAAGACTTGGAATAAGTTTGTGTAAGTTAGAAAGGATATTTCTCTCAGCTTTCTTTGATCTTATGGTACATTTGGCAGTTCATTTATGACAAGAAGCAAAATTGTGTGGTCTGTTGGTTATAGTTGGATGTATCCGATTGAAAGGTATATCTCTCAACTTTTTCTTGATGGGTGTCGAATCCACCAAAAATAAAAACCAACTCAATCCTAAAGTAGATATATTGCAGTAGTGGTGAGTAAGATCGTCTCCTAAAGGAAATGGATGATTTCAGATCTTCTCTAACCAAGGAATGAACCAAATAATCAAAAGGATTTTAGAAATTATAAAAACCGATGATAATAAACTAAATTAAATTAAATTAACAGTTAAGTCAATCAAAGAGAAAATCAATTTATCAAAATTTCTAGCAAAATGTTTAATATTCAGATTGGTGAATTGATCATTGAAGCAAAGAATTACTTTTATTAATTAAATGAATCAGTTATAATTATCGGTCAGCCCTGCATAATCAATTTCTCCTTAAATCATAGAATAATTAGGTCGAGCAGATTAACTATTCTCTAACTAACAAATAAACGTAGAGAAGCTCTTAGATTTTAATTTATCAATAGCATTAGAAACTAGAAAAACTTGATTCTAACCAATAAATACCTAAGCAGGTGTTTATTTAAGTTAGATTGTGCAATCCGAATCAAATTAAGTGGTACTTGATCTCTAGGTCCTAAGCCACCAGTTCTTTGACATCTAGCACATGACTTGCAAAACATATAAGTATCATAAGACAAATTAGGCCAAAACAGTCCACATTCTAAAACTTTCCTAGCTGTTCTTTTAGGTCTAAAATGTCCACCACATGCATATGAATAACAGAATTGTAAAATAGAATCAACATCATTGTTAAGTATACATCTTCTAATAATCTGATCAGCACAATGTTTCAATAAATAAAGATCATCCCACACATAATGACAAGCTTCCTTCATAATTTTTTCTTTTCCCGCTCTAGTCAACTCACTTGGTAAAGTCCCAGTGACTAAATAGTTGAAAATGTCAGCATAACAAGGGACTGAAATACTTACAGAAAAGAGGTGTTCATCCAGAAATTCATCTTTCAATGTAGTTGGAGGTTCTCTTAATGGTAAACGGCTCAAGTGATCAACAACCAAATTTTTTGAGCTTTTTTTGTCTCGTATCTCCAGATCAAATTCTTTTAACAAAAGTATCCACCTGATCAGTCTTGGCTTTGCATTCTTCTTACGAACTAAATACCGCAAAGCTACATGATCAGAATAGACAATCACTTTAGTACCAAGCAAATAAGAAAGAAATTTTTCTAAAGTAAAAACAATAGCTAAAAGCTCTTTTTTTGTTGTCGAATAGTTCATTGTGCATTATCAAGTGTCCTTGAGGCATAGTAAATGACATGTGGACTCTTTCCTATACGTTGTCCTAAAACAGCACCCACAACTTGATTGTTGGCATCGCACATGATCTCAAAAGGGAGTTCCTAATTCGGTGGTTGAATTATTGGGACTGACACCTACATCTCCTTCAATGTATCAAATGCCTTCTTATAATCTTCATTAAATTCAAACGTCATTTCTTTTTATAGTAATCTACATAAGGGTTGAGTGATTTTGGAGAAGTCTTTTATGAATCGTCAGTAGAAACATGCATGACCAAGAAAAGAACGAACTTCCCCCACACTTACAGGGTAAGTTAAAGACTTAATCACATCAATTTTAGCCTTATCAACCTCGATAGCCTTAGAAGATACTATATGTCCTAGAATTAGACCTTGATCCACCATAAAATGACATTTTTAATAATTTAACACCAAATTGCATTCTTTGCATCTTTCAAGCACCTTAGCTGAATCAACTGAGAAAGCATCAAAAGAGTCACCATAGATAGTAAAATCATCCATGAATACTTCTATGATATTTTCCACATATTCAGAAAAGATATTTACCATACACCTTTGGAAAGTTACAGGTGCGTTACAAAGGTCGAATGGCTTTCGTCTGTAAGAGAAAGTGCCAAATGGACAAGTGAACATTGTTTTCTCTTGATCCTCTGGTGCCACTGGAATTTGGTAAAAACCTGAATAATCATCAAGACAACAATAGTGAGTTTTGCCAGCTAATCTTTCTAGTATTTGATCGATGAAAGGAAGTGGAAAATGGTATTTTCTAATTGAATCATTCAACTTCCTATAATCAATACAAACTCTCCAACCATTCTGAACTCGAGTGGGGATGAACTCACCAGCATCATTTTCGACAATAGTGATACCCGTTTCTAGGTACCACCTGAACTGGACTTACCCAATTACTGTCGGAGATAGGATAAATCATACCTGCATCTAATAACTTCAATATCTCCTTTTTTTTACCACTTCCATCATTGGTGGGTTTAGTTGACGTTGTGCCTCCCTAGTCGGCTTACTTTCTTCCTCCAAATGAATTCTATGCATGTATATAGATGGACTGATACCTTTTATATCGGCAATAGTCCACCCAATGGCTTCTTTATGCTCCTTAAGTATACGAATTAGCTCCTCTTCTACCAATTCAGTCAGCTTGCTAGAAATTATAACAGGATGAGTTTTCTGATCACCCAAATAGGCATCACTTAGGTGATTGGACAATGCTTTCAATTCCAATTTAGGTGCCTGCACAATAGAAGGGTATATTTTAGTTTGATTGCTGCTTAAATCAGGAATAACATTGTTGTTTCTTACTGGTTTAAGAGCATCTAACTCATAGACAACTTCTTACAGCTTATCACTAACCACAATATCATGCAAAAAAATTTTCAACCCATCACAAGTAATATTCTCACATAATGCAACCATTAATTCGTCATTATTGTTTAGCTTAAAAGTTTGTTGAGTCAAGGGATCAATTAAATTTATTCTACACATAGTTGACACATCCATTTGGTATTTTATGGCATTATAAATATTAAATTTAACTACTCATCCATCAAACTCCATAGTTAAAGTGCCATCATACACATCAATTTTTGTCTTAGTTGTGCTAAGGAAAGGTTTACCTAGCAAAATTTCAGATGATTTAGAGGAGTTATCCTATTCCATATCAAGAACAAAGAAATCTATAGGGAAAATCAAACCATTGACCTGGACCAAAACATCCTCTAGCACTCCCTCAGGATATACTATAGACCTATTGACTAATTGCAGAACAATTCCCGTTTCTTTAAGAGGACCAGCGTTTAATGATGAATATATTGATAATGACATAACATCTATGGATGCACCCAAATCACACATTGCTCTTTTAATTCCTAAATTACCAATGGTGCAAAAGATAGAAAACATACATTTGTCTTCGCATTTAGGGGGAAATTTCCTTTGAAGGATAGTAGAAACATTTTCCCCCATTCTTATATTTTAATACCTAGAAATTTTCTTTTTATTTGTGCACAACTCTTTTAAAAAATTTGCATACCGAGGCATTTTCTTTATAGCATCGAGTGAGGGGATATTTACCTCAACTTTGCGGAATAGATCTAAGATTTCTCTGTCCTCCTTTTCTTTCTTATTTTTAGCTAACCTTTCTGGAAATGGAGGTTTAATCACCATTTGTTCTGGTTGGTCATATTTGAGCTTTTTATCCTGACCTGAATGTTGGGGCTGAACCGAAACTTCTATCTCTGATTTTATCTTACGCCCATGCCCACGGCTTGTTTCACGACCATTTCTAGTAGCTCATTCCCACTTCTTAAGGTAATGGCACTTGAATTTTGCTTCGGGTTTACCTCTGTTTAGGATGGTAATTTCACTTGAGATTATAGCTTACCCACAGATGTTGCTAATTGGCACATCTGATTTTTCAGGTTCTAAATGCTTTCCTTCGTTTCCTGATGAAATTGTAAAGTATTGTTAGCAAGTGATTTCATAATATCTTCAAGTGACATACCTTGTTTGGATGAAGGCGGCTGTTCTTTTGGTGGTCTATACTGATTTTGTTAGGAGTTTTGCTGCCTCAATCCATAGCTGAAATTTGGATGGTCTCTCCATCCAGGGTTGTATGTGTTCGAATATGGGTCATATCTCCTTTGTGGAGGCCCTGGAAAATTTCCTATTGCATTAACTTGCTGCGAATCCCACAAACTTTAACTTGTTGAGAATTCCCTTCAACATAATTTTTGAACATAGTAGTGAGTTGCGAAATTTTGAGATTCAGGGGTGGAAGATCTTACCTCATTGGTTCTTCTTGAAGGTTCTTGATTTTCATATTGCCTTGAGGTACCAGCCATGGTGTCAATCAATTGCCTAGCTTCTTTAGGAGATTTTGTGAAAAGGGCACCTCTGCTTGCTGCATCTATCATCTTCCTTTCTATTTCCAAAAGTCCATTATAAAAGTGCTCAATGAGGGTTGTTTCGGACATGTTATATTGTCAGAAATTTGCACAAAGACTTTTAAACCTTTCCCAATAATCATATAGAGTTTCGGATGCCTTTTGCCTGATCCCTATGATTCTGTTCTTGATCTTAATTGCTCTAGATGAAGGAAATAATTTCTCTAGAAATAACCACACCATGTGTGTCCATGAATTGATAGAACATGGGGCTAAATCAAACAATCATTCTTTACCATAATCTTCTAATGAAAAAGGAAAAAGCATGTAATTTAACATTATTTTCAGTTTTTCCCTGTGACTTCATGCTAGCACAAACTACATGAAACGCTTTAAGATGCTTGTGAGGATTTTCACTCTCTCCCAAGAAACTTGGGCAGCAACTGAAACAGGCCTGGTTTGAGCCCAAAATTCACCGTTAAATTAGGGTAGGTGATGCAAAGCAGGGGCTGATCCACCGGAGGGGTTGTAATGTCCCTCATTGCTCTTCGTTCAGCCATATCAACTTGTTCTAAATCTGAATCGCTAGAGGATTCAGATAATTCGTTGGTCGTCTCTTCTTTAGTGCTTTGTAAAATACCCGCTAAGTGTTGCTTTCTGAGTTTTGCCTTTTTTCTCAATATTTTTGCAGTCGCCTCGATTTCAAAATCGTACTGCTGTTCTCTTACACGATTGGACCTGGTCATCAAAAGAATAAAAATTAATTAGTAACCGTCTCCCCGACAACGACGCCAAAATTTGATTGGTGTCAAATCCACCAAAAATAAAACCAACTCAGTCCTAAAATAGATATATTGCAGTAGTGGTGAGTAAGATCGTCTCCTCAAGGAAATGGATGATTTCAATTCTTCTTTAACCAAGGAATAAACCAAATAATCAAAAGGTGTTTAGAAATTTTTAGCCAAAGGTTTAATTTTCAGATTGGTGAATTGATCATTGAAGCAAAGAATTACTTTTATTAATTAAATGAATCAGTTATAATTATCGGTCAGCCCTGCATAATCAATTTCTCCTTAAATCATAGAATAATTAGGTCGAGCAGATTAACTATTCTCTAACTAACAAATAAACCTAGAGAAGCTCTTAGATTTTAATTTATTAGTAGCATTAGAAACTAGAGAAACCTGATTCTAACCAATAAACACCTAAGCGAGTGTTTATTTAAGTTAGATTGCGCAATCCGAACATATTTTCTTAGGATACCTTTTTCCACAATCTTAGAAAGTCATACGATTACGGATATGAATTTCTAATTGGTTGTATAGTGTTATTCAATTCATGCAACTGGCCATTGTTGCAAAAACTAAATCAACGCTAATAATATGAAGTATAGAATTGCACAAACATAAAAATAATAAAAGAATAAAAATAAATTCAGATCTCACAATCATTTGAATACCAATCTTCAATTAACCTCTGACTAGATAAGAGATCTAGTTACTCATAATTGAGTAAATAGCAGTTCCAGGTTTGAATAATGATTTCCAAGGAAAAAAATAAAATTTTGAAAATAATCCAGAAGTCCCCCCTTAATTGACCCCCAAAACAAAATATATCTCTCCCTTGATAAATTCCTAAACCTAGATAAAATAGGAAAAAATAATTGTATCCCGATTATTGATCAATCCTCCTCAAATTTGACTTCCCTGATTGGCCCAAAAATAACTTCCAAAATAGATATGAAGTTTTTCAAATTTAAACAAGATCAAAATCTTATCTGTCGCTCTTTTCAATTCGTAGGCAGCAAAGAAGCCTTGCCCACGGCTAATGCACCAACAAAGTGGCAGAATTCCTTTATAACCCAGCATCAACAAAATCCAATGGTTTATCTTTATCTTTTCTTTTTTCCTATCCCATAACCATAAAATAAAAATTAAGTAAGATCCTCCTACAAAAAATGATTAACCCGAGTAATTACAAAAGAAATGATAATAAAAGAAATCTATAATTTACGAACTATCATAGTTGGATGTACCCAATTGAAAGGTGTATTTCTCAACTTTTTCTTTACTTACACATAACATATTTCGTGTATAATGTAATTGCTTTCATATGACAAGAGTTTGCGTACACTTAAACAATATGTTAGAAACAAAGCTCGTCTAGAGGGTTCGATTGCAGAAGCCTACATTGTTAATGAGTTGTTGACTTTTTGCTAATTGTATCTCCATGGTGTTGAAACCAAATTCAAGCGAAATGAGAGGAATGATGATGAGTACTTTGACAAACTAAATGAGGGGTCAGTAGTTATCTTCACTCAACGAGCTCGTCCAATTGGTGGTAAGAAAATAATTCAACTTTCTAAACAAGAATTAGAGATTGCCCAATGGTATGTCCTGATTAATTGTGATGAGCTACAACCTTACTTAGTGCAAGTATATCAATAGCACTATTAAGTCAATTTTCAATGGTTATTTTTATCACAAATCATTAAAATAAAATGATTAATATGTGCAGAGAGCATATGAGAGAATTAAACAGAGTTAGTCGTGTTAACTTAAGTTCAAGACCATCGAAACCAATTTCCTGAATGGTTTAGAGATCGGGTATGTGTATAAATGTGACTAAATATATATCATTATAATTAGTATGGAAGTAACTAATACTTTTGTTATTTTTATTAGATCATTGAGTTGCGCCGTCATGGGTCATTAGAAGCCACAAATGATTTATATACTTTAGCATTTGGTCCAGATAATCGTGTCAGGTCATATACTGGTTGTATTGTCAATGACATTCGATACCATAATATAGATCATGATCATCGCCGAACAACCCAAAATAGAGGCTTAGTAGTTCCAGGAGAACATGACGGAGAAAAGACTGAATTTTTTGGTAGCTTAAAACAAGTGATTGAGATGCAGTATGTACGAGAAATAAAAGTTATATTATTTAGATGTGAATGGTTTGGCACAAATGGAAAAAGAAATAAAGTGAAGAGAAATCTTGGTTTCACTTGTGTAAATGTAAGCCAAACTTGGTATGAAAATGAGCATTTTATTCTCGCATCTCAAGCACAACAAGTCTTTTATGTTGATGATTGTAAATTTGGAGTCAATTGGAAAGTGATGCAAAAGTTAAACATAGACATTTATGAGATGTTCTTGAGATAGAACAAGATGAAGTCATAGTGCCTACTGAAATAACTTTGCCATCTACCGATCTAGATGAGTAAGAAACAATGCAACTTCGTGGAATCTTCTGAAATAAATGCAAATGTTATTGGAGTAGGAGATAGTAATATTGAAGATATTGATTTTATTAATGATGATGATGACAATGAAGATGGTATTTTGATTAATTATGATGATGATTCAGAGGATATTATTCCAAGTGATGATGATATAGATTGAATTCTAGAGTAACGGTGAGTCTGATAGCATAAAATATTCGTTCATTTCTTCTTAAATTTGCTTTAATTTATTTTGTAAGCAATAACATGTTTAAGATCTTCTTTCATGCCACTTATCTTTATGCAGGTTAATGTCTCCCGGAAGAAATACTCATCTTCCAAATCTAGATCTTGTTGTAGGATCTTCTACTGATGAAGATAGTTCTCAACCAGGTACATACACTTTGTAATAGTTCTTATTATAATGGTTTCTTATTCTTTGTTTTGTTGTAGGGGCTTCATCTTCTTTGGGGAGTGTGAGAAAGGTTCGCGGGCCAACAAGAAGGATTGAGTTGGAGAGGTTAGTGAGTTAGTTCAAAAAATTACCAACCGTTACTCTTCTTCTAGGTGTTGCTAAACCTATTGGAAAGTGGTCCGTCCAATTCAACCTTGAGATTGGTGCCCTCGTACGACAATTCATACCACTTCAATATGAGGGTTGGTCCAACGTGCCTGAAAAATTCCTGACAGTTATAATTGAGAGGCTGCAGGTAATAATGATACATGTATTTATTGTTATATTTTTTTTATTGCATGACTGGCAGTAAAAGTTTATTGCAAGTCTATTTTACTTTTGAATCAACCAGTAATGCTATGATCGATTGGATTAAATTTGAGGAAGTGAACACATACAAGGGATACAAGTACACATTGCATAGATATTATAAAAAGTTTAAAGATCCAATAGTAGCACAATGACATCCTTATAAGGGTGTATCACACGATGATTGAGATTAGCTATGCACAGTTTGGGAGATGGAGAAATTTGGGGTAATTCCTATTATCAAAGCCTATTTATTAAATTTTGATTATTTGACTAATTATTTCAATCATAAAAATCATTTATTATAGGCAAGCTCAAAAATCAATTCTCAAGCCATCAAAGCCTTCCATATAATCATAATGTAGGGAATGTATCTTTTCTTGATCATTGAATTCGTCAGGTGAATAAAAATGTTGTTTTAGTACTCTTAATAATCTTTAGTATATAATAATGTACGACTCAACTTTTGTTGCATTTTGGATAGGAAGCTTCAACTGGGGTAGCACCTACTCGAATTGAAATGTTTTACAACACGCATTTCAATGCTAGAAAAGGTTGGTTGAATGATACGGCTCACGAAAGATATGTGAGTAACCCCTCCAAAATATTTTCTGGTTGATGCTCCTTATCTTAATAATAGTGTTAGTTTTAATGTGTGTGTGGGTGTTGGGGGCTTATCACCTTGTATCTGAACGTACTAGATGATTTTTTGAATATTTTCTGATTGATGCTCATTGTCTTGATAATTGTGTTAGTTTTAGTGTGTGTCTGGGGGGGGGTGTATCACTTTGTATCTGAACGTGCTAAATGATTTTTAAATACTTTCTTATTGATGCTCTTTGTCTAAAAATAATAGTGTTAGTTTCAATGTGTGTGTGGGTGTTGGATGGGCTTATCAGTTTGTATTTAAGCGTGTTTTGAATATTTTCTTATTGATGCTCCTTGTCTAAAGATAATAGTGTTAGTTTCAATGTGTGTTGGTGTTGGGGGGCTTACCACTTTGTATCTGAGCGTTGGGGGGTAGGGGGGCTTATAACCTTGTATCTGAACGTGTTAGATGATTTTTGAATATTTTCTGACTGATGTTCATTGTCTTGATAATAGTGTTAGTTTCAATGTGTGTGTGTGGAAGGGGGGGGAGGGGGATATATCACATTGTATCTAAACGTGCTAGATGACTTTTGAATACTTTCTGATTGATGCTCTTTGTCTAAAGATAATAGTGTTAGTTTCAACGTGGGTGTTGGGGAGGCTTCTCACTTTGTATCTGAGCGTGATTTTTGAATATTTTCTGATTGATGCTCATTGTCTAAAGATAATAATGTTAGTTTCAATATGTGTGTGGGTGTTGGGTGTTAGGGGATGGGGACTTATCACTTTATATCTGAGCGTGCTAGATGATTTTTGAATAATTTCTTATTGATGCTCCTTGTCCAAAGATAGTAGTGCTAGTTTTAATTTTGGGGGGTTATCACCTTGAATCTAATTTTGTTGGATGTTTTTTCAATACTTTCTGATTGATGAATATATTTATCTTGAATTTGGTTGATTGTGATGTTACACATGAATGCATGTGTGCTTTACGGGATGAGTCTATCTCTAGGATGTCAAACCGCGCTACGAAGAAGTGATAGTTGGACAAGTGCTCGGATGAAATAAAGGTCTTGGACATGGAGCCTCACCCACATCTTCCAAGAAAAAGAGTCAAGTTGAAAATATAAAATTAAAGAAACAAATCAAGTCGATGGAGAGCCAACTACAAAGCTTACTCGCTTGGGCTCGTCAAAACAGTTTTCCACCTCCTGACGATGGCTCAACAACAGAAGCATGCGCTTCAGAATATTTGTTAAGCTTTGTAGTTGTAATATTCAGCTTTAAATACTCTCTTTTTTATTTTTCTTTGGATACATTTGTGAATCAAATTCTGTAATGAATTAAGTTTCGGAGATTTGACTACCACTAATTTGTTAAATATAAGTATTTCCTAGAAAAATATCGAGTTTGATAAATTTTCTGATGATATTAATTACGATTACAGGTTAATATAAAAACTAAAAAAATCACCATTTTTTATTTATATTCTGGTAATGTAAAATTTGGTCGCAAAAAATATTTCACAACAAAAAAAATGGTTGAAAAAGAGTTTAGACAACGAAGAGAAAATATTGGTGGCAAAATATTTTTGCGACGAAACTTTTTTTTTTTGTCGCAAAAGCTTTTTGTGAGGAATAGAAATATTAGTCACAAAAAGGTTTTGCGACGATTTTTTTTTGTTGCCAAAAAAGTTTGCGACCAACTTTTATTTTCGTTGGGAAACCCTTTTGCGACCAGTTTTTGTTCGTCGTTAAAGGCTAATGCGACAAGTTTTGTATTTCATCGCGAAAAACTTTCTTTGACGAAGCAAGAGTGACAAAGTTCGCGACGAACATAAGTTCGTCATGTTAGACCTTTCACTAAATCCCCTGTTTCTTGTAGTGTGATGATGATGAAATTCAAGTAAATTAATTGTGATGTTGAACATATTTGTGTCGATGATAATGCTATTTAATATGATATTTTTATTGAATTTTAATATTATTAATATGATATTTTGTTGAATTTTAATGATAATTATGTATTATTTGTATGGTATATCTACTGATTCAATTTTTTCTTTAGTTATATTAAATATAATAAATTTTATAACATTATTTTAAATGATTGAAATTTTATTCTAAAATGGCTCACCGAAATATCAAAATATCCAAAAACATTTTATTTTTTTTCAGACACCAAAACAGAATTCACTACTATAGTTGTTTTACACAACTGGAATTGCCACTAGTAGAAATTCGGCCTTTTGGTGGTATCTTAGAGTTATTATAGATTTATATGCTAGTTTTGAAAAATCTGGATAACTTTTCCTTGTTGGGCCTTTTGGTGGTAATGAGTTTTAAGATTTCTGCTACTGAATTTGTTCACCTAGAGAAGATGTGTTCAATTTCAAGAGAAAGAAGACAAAAATGTATTATTTATAATTAAGAACTCTATATACTGTTTCAATAATTATATGACCAAGGAATCTTAGGTTGGTTTCAAATAGGAAAAATCTCTCTGTTTAGTGTGTGAATTTTGGTATGCTCTGCATGAATAATCGATTTTCTTCTGTATGATACAGTATGAGTTCCCATACTTGCTCAAGTCAGGGAAAACCTCAATATCGTTGATTAAAAGTGTTTTTTTTAAGTTAATGAATAGGGAGTCCCATCATTGTTAACTTCTCTCCAGTGACTGATTTTCGTGAAGCCGCATGTAGACAGTAAGAGGAAAACGTATGTAATCAAGGTGGCTTCTGCAATTTTATGCATTTGAAGAAAATAAGCAGGTGAAATCTTGAGCATTATTCTTTTATTAACTCTTAAATTTTTCCATTCAACTTTGTGGTTTATGCAGTTCTCTGTCAATTGTAGGGAACTGAGGAGACAATTATTTGGGAGGAGGCGCAGACGAAGTCATAGCAGAAGTCGTAGTCCACATAAGCATCGTGGACACGAGGACCGTCCACATGGTGGTCGAGATTCTGGTCGAAGACATGAGGGTATGGATCGTTCTTACCATGACAGGAACAGGAAGTGATGTGGACACGCCCATGTCAATTTTTAAAAACCATAACTTTTAACTCGAGTTGATTTATGAGATCCATAAGATATCAAATCAAAACTCGTTCAAAGATCTACGTTTGTGTTATTAAGTTTATTTGTTATGGCCCGGTTTTAGGTCCAAAAAATACTGTTTTAAATACTTTCAGAGGCTTGAAAGATATTTTATCGTAATTTTGGTTATTTTCATAATTTTTCCTTTCTGATATTTTTAAGATTTTCAGGAATAGTTTAAATAGGTATTTTAAGGTTAATGCGGCAGCTTATAATATTTGTTTGAGACGTTTTCTCTCTATAATTCTAATTTTTGGTATTTCATAATTTATCGAAATTGATGTCTAAATCCTGATAATCTTAAAATTCAATAGATTTTAAAAAATCGAATTACTGATACTCATACGCGATCTAACAGTATTTGATATTGTTAGATTTTATTTGAGACTTTCGCTACATGAGGAAGCCAAGAAGCCGTAGCCCAGGACGGAGAGGTGGACGTAGTAGAAGCCCAGGACGGAGGAGGAATATAAGTCCAGCTAGGGAAGTAGTGCTGAAAGAAGGGCCAAGATTGAGCAATGGAACAAAGACAAAGAATAGGGAGATTATGGTAATAATAACAATAATTTTAACGAGGATGATAGGAATGGATTTGATCAAAATGGAGGTCAGTTTAATGACCCTCAGCAACAGTAGCAGCATGGTGGACGTGGTCGTTCACTTGAGTGGAATTGTCTGGTTTGTTCTCTGGTACTCTCTGTTTGTTACAAAAAAAAAATTATTTCTCGACCGTTCTGGAGAGCTTTAACCTTCACTAAAAGTCTGGTTAGTAAAGTAGCTTACTGCCCATTTCCACTTTGTAGGTAGAGGACAGGTTCACTGTCACGTTTAATTGAAAGTGAATTTCCATTTTTCATTATCCATCTTTCTCCTTGAATAAGAAGAAAACGATTAACATGAAAATCTACCGGCCCATAATAGAAATACCCATTTTTGGCAGGAATTGAAATGCTTCAGACTTTTCAACGAAGTATCAAAGTTTGAAAACTTGATATATGAAATTGTCAGTGAAAATTTAAAGTTATTTTGTAATATCTGTGAAACTTTTAGATGCTTTTTAATTTTTGAAACGAATGATGATAGTATTGTATTAATAGACTAACTAAGTAATAATATTATTAGATGATACTTTGTATGATATTTTGTGTAAATGAAATGATATATTAATGCATTTTAGTCTAATAATGTATTAA
This sequence comes from Datisca glomerata, assembly GCA_003255025.1. Classification (NCBI taxonomy): domain Eukaryota; kingdom Viridiplantae; phylum Streptophyta; class Magnoliopsida; order Cucurbitales; family Datiscaceae; genus Datisca; species Datisca glomerata. The sequence continues at coordinate 681,034 of QANY01002203.1, forward strand.
TTTTTAATGCTTAAACATGTACGTAAATAGGAATGTATAAATTGATTGTAAAAAAAATAGCATTTATAGAATGTCAGGAAAAGTTATTTATGAAAGGCATAATCTACAACCAAAAACTATTTCAATAAGGTTCAAAAAATCTAATGTTCTCTTATTTAATAGGATACAAAAGTACATGTGAATGTTAATTTATAAGTATTAAAAATATCTATTAAATAAATTCAATAGGGGTTCAAAAACCCTATTAAACAACGTTCTATAGAAGTCGAAAAATCCTGTAAAAAGTGAAAAATCACAGCGTTCGTCGTAGAGGCAATGCAACTTATGTAAAAAACGTAGACTTTTCACCAGATCAGCTGTCACAGGTTCCGCGAGAACCCTGTGGATTACTTATCGCAAGATATTCTGCTTGCTATAGAACGACGTATTTGTTGTAGTGTAAATAATTTATTTTCTTTCCTAATTATTTAAATTGATTAAAAATGATGAGATTTCATTTAAAAAAATAATTAAATTTATGTATGAATTATAGTTGTTCATTGCATAAAAATAAAACATAATTATAATTAGATAAACCGTTATTGTTTCAGATAAAATAATACTTTTAGGCATTACCTAAAGAAAATAGATAATAGTTGTTCCCATTATTTGAAAATTGTAATTAGTATAACACGTCGAACGATCAAAGTCATACAATTATTCATGATCATTCACATAAGATAATGACTTTTAACCATTATCTTTATTCTATTTTGTAGTAATCTTTCCAATCTTATTAAAATAAGCATCTTAATGTGTAGTTAGCTAGTGTGATTTAAATTCCTAAAAGTTGTAAATCTACATTATCTTTATTACTTTAAACGTAGATATATGTACTCACACAATGACATATTTAATCAAATGAAATGTGTGAGTGTGAAAAGTGCAATGAATGTCTTCTAACAAATTTAAAATAAATATTCACGTCTATTTTTTTGGTAAGTTACTATACCAAGTATATTTTTTATCTTCTTTTTAAATAATTAGGTTAATTTTTTAAAATAAATGTTTTATCTCTTTGTATATAATAATTTATAAATTTAATATAGTAAATTCTAAAAAGAAAAGAATAGAATATAATAGGTATATAAATTATATTGATAAATAGCCAATTTAAATTACATCATTATCATTAAGACGTAATTAAAGATTAGTGAGAAAATAACATGAACAAAATAATGTAAAAATATTTCTCTAATTTTAGTACTTTTATATATATTATATATTATAACAGCTTTTCTTGGGCTTAATGGTCTATGTAATAAAAAGTCTTGTTGAGAGTCAACCTGTGATATTTTTTGTCCCTTTGATGTCCGTTATTCGGGCTTTGTTAAATTTTATGTTTTTTTTCTGAAAAATGCTCAAGGATGAGTTTATGGCGATTTCACCTGAAAGCACATCATGGAGGAATGTACTCTTAACTAATAATTAATTTTCTTAGACTAGAAAAAATTTATTTGAAGTATATTTTTGTATCTGTTTAAAAATATATTGTCCAAACAACTTTTCCTATAGTTATTATTGACAAATGACAAAACCATGGTGAATGGGCTATTTTCCCTACAGTTTTCATTGTCAATAAAACTAATTTTTATTGACGGTTTTGAGTGTCCTTTCAGGAATACTTTGGGGATACATTTAATCTTGTTTTTTTAGCTAGTCTTTATTATTTTACACTCAGAAATACTCTAGAAGCTAGAATCATGTACAATTTAGGAAATGTTCTAGAAGGAATTCTTTTAATAGAGGAAATATAGAAATATTAAGGACTTAAAACTAAAATATTCATATATAACTTTAAATTTTCTTGAAAAAACTAGTCTATCATTAGAATATAAAACGAACATCGCAATTAAATTGACGCCTTCCAAACTTTTTATCTACCAAAGCCAAGCCAAGCCATGCTGTTTTCTTTTCTTTTTAACTTGAAATTGTGTTTTTCAATGTTCACAAAACATTTTTAAAAACTACTCCAAATATCTTTGCGTACATTTTAAAAAAACTAAACTGAGCAAGTGTTTTTAGTCATTTACAAAATACATAGGTAATTGTAGAATCATTCCCAAATGTGAAAACTTGCTCAAAAGAAAGAAAGAGTTTGACAGAGAAAGAAGAGAGAATGAGATGAAAGAGACATTGACAAAGAATCAGTACTTACTAACTTGTTAGAAGCTGATCAACTGTGTATTTATATCATTTAGTGTGCAAGAGAAGTCTACAATGAAGAACTAAGTAGAAGTAAGACGCTTAGCTAGTAAGCTTCGAGAATCTAGCTAAACAAAAGCTATAAACTAACTGATATCAACTGATACCAATTAGCAGTTAGTATCCAAATGATATCAAACTCTAATATCAGTTGGCAGTGACAAAGAGCTCGAAGGATAGAGAAAGAGAAATTACAATTCAACCACTATCCTTCTTAAGCTTCTCTCTAACATTCCCCCTCAAGTGAAAGGAGGATGGAATCACCTTAAGTTTGGACTTGAGGTATAAAAACCTAGGAGTAGACAAGGTCTTTGTAAGAAAATTTGCCAACTATTCTGCAGAAGGAACAAATCTGATATCCAATTGCCTATGCTAAACTTTATCCCTAATAAAATGTAGAATAAGTTCAATATCCTTGGTTCTGGCATGTAGGACATGATTTTAAGGCTAAGGCTATAGCATTTATGTTGTCGGCCCACAAAATTGTTGGTTGTTTAAGATTGAAGCATAATTCAGATAGCAAACTTTGAAACCATACTATTTCAGCTGATGCATTGGACATGGACCTGTATTCACTTTTAGCACTTGATCTAGCAATGACATTTTGTTTCTTGGATGACCAAGAAAGTAGATTACCTCTCAAAAATATCACATCGACTCTAGTAGACTTCCTATCATCAACATTGCCAGCCCAAATCAGCATAATAATAAGCCTAAAAGTAGAGAAGATGGTTTCAAAAGTATTCCTTCTTATTCCCTTAAGATACCTAAGGATCCTTTTGCATGCTTGCCAGTGCAAATCAATATGTTGATGAAGAAATTTACTCAATCTATTAACCATGAACCCAATATCAAGTCTGGTCAGGGAGGGATATTGTAAAGCCCCTACTATACTTCTAAACAAGGTTATATCTTACATAGCTTCACCTGCTGTAAGAGAAAGGATACTTGAGACATATCCTGATGAAGGAGCAGACTTGGCCCCTTCCATTTCTTTTCTTTTCAAAAACTCGGTGATATATTTGGTTTGAGACAGAACCATACCAGACTTATTTTAATTAGATAAATATCCATAAATTAGTTAATTCAAAATTAATTTATCCTTTATCAGCTAACTTATCTGTTAGTTCAAAAATAACAGATTTAGTTGATTCAAATCTTGAATTATTGTATAATAATAATTTTACATTATCTAATTTCACAAATTAAATATACTGTCTCACTTATTGATAATTAGAAAATTAATCAATATAATTATTTATATATAATTTCCAAAAATTTTTATAAGTAATTTAATTAATTAATTCTTAATCAATTAATCACACATAATTATATCAGAATTTTATGTTCTTGCCCTAAAAATACAATTCGTTTTGCAAGTTAGTCCTTTTCTCATGTCCTCAAATATTCACACCTTAGACTGTATAGTACAGAGATGACTTGGGGGCGATGAACCTGTAATCCTAAGCTCCAATAAACCAGATTATTAATTAAACTATTTAATTAAATAATCTTATTTATTAATTACATTATTACTCCACTATAAATATGGAATTGCGCTCTTAAATATTATAGAATGTATTTACGGAGTATTCTCGTGTAGTCCTTTGATATAATCATTTCATGTAGTTCTATCCTCTAATTATTGGTTCGTAAATTAGAGCTGGTCAAAATTAGCATTTTACCCTTTTAATTACCTCTTGATCATTATATACCGTTAATTCATTAGTGAATGACTAATTTATAATCGTATTATAAATTTGAAGTCAATAGTCATTCAGTTCCAGAATTAATATTTAAATAAACTAATATACGATCCGTTAGAAAAGTTTGGATTATAAATCTTTTAAGATCATGTTCTTATCCATCCATATATTTGAATCTCCAAAATAAAAGTCATCAGCATGTTTTACAAACAAACATTAACGAGTGAATCAAAAGATCCAGTAGACATGTATATGAGTTTATGACTACTAAATATTCTGACTGATCTACATATGATCATCAGATTGATGTGTATTAAATTTTTATTATAAATGTCAAGTTAATAAAGATATTAATTCACATCAGTATTTTCATATAAAATTTTATTATATAAAGTACCTTCAATAAGATGTCTATCCACATCAATGATCTATATCTAGATCACATGTATTCATAATGCTTAGTGAACCATACTAGCAACCATTCATTAAAGATTTCATACTTTAATATGCTACTGACAATTTTATTCATTATCTATAATCTTAATCATCTCGTACTAATGCAAGATCATAATCTCATTAGTGAATATGAAATTTTTAAATATTTATATAAATTATTCAACAATAATTTAAAAGAATAATTATAAGAAATATGTAATTCCATTAAATTTTATCTTAAAATGTCAATACACATTCTTTGAGGGCAATACCCCCAACAATCTCTCACTTGCTCTAAAGTAAATGTGTCATCTCTCTCAACCTCATGTTATGCACATGATCCTCAAATAACATCGCAGAAAGTGTCTTTGTAAAAGGATCAACCAAGTTATGATCTAACGTTGTCTTCATAATAGTCACATTCTCTCGATGCACGATCTCTCTTACAAGATGATATCTCCTCTCTATGTGCTTGTCCCTCTTGTGACTCCTCACTTCTTTCAAATTAGCTACCGCCACACTTTTGTCACTATATTGGATCACTGGCTTGTTCATATTTGAAACTACTTTCAGATAAGTATAGAACTTTCTGAGCCAAACCGCTTCTCTCACAACTGCACAAGGCGCTATATATTCGGCTTCCAAAGTAGAATCTGCAATGTTGGATTGTTTGATACTTCTCCATACTACAGCTCTTCCACCTAGGGTGAATGTTGTTCTAGACGTCGACTTTCAATTATCTCTGTCTAATTGAAAATCAGAATCAGTATATCTAGTAGGGTTCAGGTCTCCACCTGAATAAACAAGCATATAGTTTCTCATTCTCCAACGATACTTGAGAATGTGCTTTACTACAATCAAATGTTCCAAACCTGTATTCGATTGATAATGACTAACAATTTCCACTGCATAACAGATGTATGGTCTCGTACACAACATGGTATACATGGGACTACCAAAATGTGAAACATAACCAACCTTTCTCATATCCTCTTCCTCTTGAGGTATCTTAAGACATTTCTCCTTGTAGAGGACAATTCCATGTCTGGTCAGTATGTGACCTTTCTTAGAATTCTCCATCGAGAATCTCTCCAATTCCTTATCAATATAAGATGCCTTAGAAAGTGCCAAGAGCTTCTTCTTTCTATCCCTTAGGATTTGGATGCCTAGAACATAGCATGTCTCTCTCAAATCTTTCATTTGGAATTTCTCAGCTAACTATTTCTTTACCTTTGACAAAGTTTCTACATCATTCCCAATGAGTAGAATATCGTCAGCATAAGGAACTAAGAAAACCATTATCTTGTCTGTGATGTATTTATAACCACAAGCTTCGTCAACATTTTGCTCGAAGTCATATGATTTAATAATCTCATCAAAAGTAAGATTTTAAGATCTAGATACTTGCTTTAATCCATAAATAGATTTAAGCAACTTGTATACTTTTTTAACTTGCCCCTTTTCCATGAACCCTTCTGGTTGCATCATTTAGATGCCTTCATCAAGAGAGCCATTCGGAAAAGATGTCTTGATGTTCATTTGCCATATTTCATAGTCTAAACTAGCGGCAATGGATAAAAAGATGCGAATGGATTTTAGCATGACAACATGGGAGAATGTCTCTTCAAAATCAACTCCTTCCCTTTGTGTATAGCCTTTGGGTACTCGTCGTTCCTTGAATGTCTCTACTTTCCCATATGTACCACTTTTCTTCTTGAATTTTCATTTACATCCAATGGGCTTGATATCTTAAGGTGGATCTACAAGTTCTCAGAAGGAATTGGAATACATAGATTCTATTTTCTAGTTCATGGCATCTTGCCAATTCTCCTTTTCAAGATCATCCATCACCTCTTTAAAGGTTAATGGATCATCCTTAGCAGTGTCTGACACTAGGACATGTGCCTCTAGTTCATAGCTAATAGGTTATCTTATAACTCTCCCACTACGACGTTGCACTGGAGTTTCTTGAATAGGAACTGTGGTTTATGTGGTTTATCGTTTATCAGTTGATTATGAAGGTGGCCTGATCTTATAAGACGCTAATTCTTCGAGAACTACTTTGCTTCGAGGTTTGTAGTTTTCCATATAGTCTTGTTAAAGGAAGGTGACATTTATCGATACAAACACATTTTGATCCTTATGACTATAAAAGTATCCACATCTAGTCTCTAGAACATAGTCAACAAATACACACACTTTTGACCTTGAGTCTAACTTTCCAGTCTTGGGTCTAAGAACGTGAGTTGGTCACTCTCATATATGGAAATGACACAAGCTGGGTTTGAAGTCATTCCATAACTCTAAAATTGTATTGCTTACAGATTTAGAAGACACTACATTTTAAATGTAAGTTGCTGTTTGAAGCGCATATCCCCAAAACGTGAGTGAAAGTGATGAGTAGCTTAACATCGACCCAACCATATCCAATAAGGTTCGATTTCTCCTTTTAGAAACACCATTTTGTTGTGATATTCCAGTTGCTGTGAGTTGAGATATGATGTCATACTCCAATAGGTAATCGTTGAATTCTATGTCCAAGTATCCACCACCTCGATATGATCGAAGTGTTTTTAATGATTTACCTAATTATTTTTCAGATTCAGTTTGAAGTCCTTAAACTTTTCAAAAATTTCAGACTTTCTATGCTTTAGGTAAGTATAAACATATCTTGAGTAATCATTAATAAAAGTGATAAAATACTTATACACACCTCTAGCTTTTACATTGATCGGTCCACTGACATCTCTACGTACTAGCTCAAGTGATTCCTTGGATCTTTGGCTCTTTCCATTGAAATATCTCTTGGTCATTTCACCCTTTAGACAAGACACAAACAGGACGAGTTCTAACTTTAGTTCTCTCAAAGCGCCATGCTTTTTTAACATATTTAACCTATCTAGATTAATATGTCACAACCTAAGATACCAAAGATATATGTAATCATCATCATGAGAAATTTTTTGGTCATTTTTTTACTTTTAGATTTTTCTATTTTAAATAATTCATAATTATTTAACGTGCATTCAGTCAGTCTAAGCATATGCAGTCCGTTTGATACTTTTGCATGACAAATATTGAATCCATTCTTAAAAATAATAAACTCATTATTAATTAAAGAAAATTCAAATAATTGTTCATGAAAAGAGAGAGCGAAATCAAATTTCTCAAAAATTCAGGAATATAATAAGTATCGTTCAAAACTAAATAATTATTTCCAAAATTAAGACAGATAGTTCACAATGTTTTTGCTGACACGCGAACACCACCGCCAACTTTTATAATGACCTTGCAATCAGTCAGCTCCCTTGACAAATCAAGCATCTACAAAGAAGAACATACTTGATTAGTGGCTCCTGAATCCAATATCCAGGATGATAAATCATATTCCATTAAACAAGCTTTAAGTGCAAGTAAATCATATTTACCACTCTTTTTCAGCTCAAAGAGATATTTGTTTCTCTTCCAATGACCTCTAACCCCACAATGGAAACATTTTCCCTTGGGCTTGTTGTCGTTTTTGTTCTTTTTATCTTTCGTCGATGACTTGGCTATCTTCCCTTTCTTTCTCTTACCTTTTCCCTTACCATTGATGTTCTTCCTCTTGTTACATTTAACAACAGTGGAAGAAGGCTTTTGCTCAATAACATTTACCTCACCTCTTTGGTCATACTTTTATTGACTGACTCGAAAGTTTGCAGTTCATTCAATAATTGGATCATGTTGAATTACAACTTGTTCATAACATAGTTGGTGGTGAACATAGAAAAAGTAGGTGTGAGCGATTCAAGTATAATGTTGACTTGAGTTTGTTCATCAATGGACGCCTCATGTACTTCTGCCTCATGCATTATGTTGATCATGTTCAAACCATGTTCACGCACAGAAGTATCTTTCTTCATCTTGGTCGTCATGTAGCTCCTAGTAGCCTCATGATGACTTTGATCAGACTGCAGCACAAACATCACCTGTAGAGATTCCATAATCTCATAGGCAGTCTTCATGTTTGGTTCTCAGAACATCATTCATGCCCACAAGCATGTAGCACTTCAGTTTATTGTTTGATTGAATCTAAGCATCAAACTTGTCTCTAACATTCTTATGGGCATTGGAAACGGGCTCCTCAAGACATTCCTCACTAAGAATAAATTTGTGGTTATCACAAATTAGCATCAAGATTAAATTTGATTTCCATCTTATGAAATTATCACCATTCAATTTCTCAAGTACAAGTAAAGTGGTAATAGGGTTGCCCATGGTAAACATGATAATAACTGAAAATAAAACATACATAATTCAATATAATTAAAACTGAAAATATTTCATATACTCTTTTTTAATAATAAGGTATCACTTATTTGTTCAAGTCACAATTATACACTCAATGCTTAATTGTGACTTTGTGAGTGTAGCTCATTATTTAGATTCCATGACTTGATTTAGAATATGATGCTTTAGGATCGGTCAAAACTAAACTATATCACTTAGTCCTATCATCTTAAGAAGTCTAACCTTGATATTGATACATCTCAAAACCTTCCTTAGGAGAATGAAAATAAAGCCATCTCGAGACCCTCACTATACCCCATGGTGTTGTACTAATAATGAAGACCATATGATACATTGACATGTCAACCTTCTCTCACTCACTATTTTAGGGTAATGTGTTTCTATTTTAACTAATTAAATAATTCCAAATAATTACTAGTTGAAATAATAACCATATGAATGTTAAATTAACAGTTAATCCAATTTCATTTGTCTAAGTTCATTTAACCTTCTAAAGATCTTAAGTCATAATTATGTCTATTTAGATTAACTAATTAATTATATTCATAAAACTTTAATAAAACTCTTTTATTAAAGTTGGTTATCCTAAAGGTTATTATAGCCTTTAGAGTAGTGTGATTACCAAATCTTAACTAATTAAACCCTAGTAGTTTAGATGTAATTGATTTCTCAAAACAATTCATCTAAACATATTAGGACAATCCTTATAAATCATGTTTCTACTGATGAGATATATGAATAAATAAAATTGTGTGGGGTTTCATGTATGTTATGTGATCGACTAATGCATGGTCATGTTGTCAATCATATCAATAAATATTTATTTAATAATAAAATAAAATAATAATGGACTGAGTGACTATTGGATATTCTAAAGTACAACCATTGAAATAAAGAAATAAAATTACAAAGAAGAGTTCAAGATTACTTATTTTCAAAAAACCTTTTTAATCAGGAAAAACTATTTTTCTTAATTAAAAATTATCTCTATAATTATCTTTTAAAATTATTGAATTTGAATTAGTCAAAAAATAATTTATTGACTTGGTCAACTTGGGTCAAACCAAATCAATTAATTAATCTTTAATTTTTATAAAATTAAAAATTATTAATTAATTTTAGAATTACATTAATTTCAAATTTTAAAAGATAAAAGATAGAGTTAGAATTTACATAAAGCTCTGCAGTAATATGGTAAGTTGGTATCAGGGTAGAAGAAACTTCTGTAGCTGTAACAATAGTTGTCATCTACGACAGGACTCTCCCACCATCACTCATCGCCACTGGCCAACCCTAGCCGCCGCCGCCCACAACTGCCACCACCGGTGTCAATTTTCTGGCGAGCTCGCCGCCAGAGCTGATTTTTCAGGCGGTGTTACAACCGATGGATACCAGCGACGCCAGCGTCAAAAATCCTATTTCTGGTGCCGGCGCTGAATTTCCTAGGAATTCTTATTTCTTTTCTTTGTCTTCTTGCGATCAGAATAATTATAATTGAATATACAAAATAAAATTACAAAAATTTCTACGCCCCAAAATGGCTTACACAAGATCTAAGAAAAACTTAAAGAACAAAGCATAACCCAATAATCACCATTCAATTAACGATCCATTATTTAACAATACATTTAAAAAACAAAACCATCCATTCATTCATACATATTAAATATATTATAAATAATGTAAGAAAACCCACATAATATTTAATATACAAATATATAATGACATCTTTTATACCAATTGTTGGAAATGCGGCAGAAGCGTGAGGCGTTTATAAATTTATTAAAAATTCGTGACGCAACAGCTGCGGATGTAAAATTTTTTTTAATGAAAAACTATTTTCAATCAGGATCCATTTATAGTTTCTATATTAATTGTAAGACATACATGGATAGCAATCATATACCTCTATATCAAGTGTCCTCGCAAACCAACGATCCTACGATCCACACCAAGATCTTTCAAGCCTATCCTCCAACGTTGTAGGACGTGTATGAGTACATAGAATAATTCAAAGATATTTTTTCTATTTTTAGATGTACTCAACATATGAGAAATAGAGATTTACTGAGAATGATAAATTTAGTGAGATAACTTTCTGAGAGAATAAAATGATTATTCTCACAGAGCTTTTTAATTAACTTTTAATCTAAGAGAGTTTTCATCCTGATTGTGTTCTCAACACTTTGACCAATAGTTCTCTACTGATCCAACCAACTCTAAGACCATTAGAATAATATCTATATATGTTTTCTAGGCTCATCAATTTTTTATTCCTAATTTTTAATTTCAAAATTATCATTGAGTGAGACCCACTGCAATTTGTGCACAACTCAATGTCACACGTCACTACAGTTGCTGTGATACATCACAGTGCCTCATGACACTGTGTGTCATGGCATTACTGTAGTGTCGTGTGGCACTACAGTGTTGTACGCCAACTACTGTAGTGCCACAGAGCACTACAGTAGTTCTTGTCAATCTCTTATTCTCAATCAACGATTGACATATGGCAATTACTGTAAATTAAATATTTATTTTAATCAGATAAATACCCACATATTAGTTAATTTAAAATCAACTTATCTGATTATCCCTATCAACTGGCTTAACTGTTAGTTCACAAATAACACATTTAGTTGATTCAAATTTTAATTTATTATCTAATAATAATTAAATATTATCTAATTTCACTAATCAGATATACCGTCTCACTTATCGATAGTTAAAAAATTAATCAATATAATTATTTATATATAATTTCTCAAAATTAGTATAAATAATTTAATTAATTAATCAGACATAATTATATCTTAATTATGTATTTGTCCAAAAATAAAAACTTATTTTGTAAGTCAGTCATTTCTCATTTCCTGAAATATTCACACCTTAAACTGCGTAGTACAGAGGTGACTTGAGTACCATGTACCTATAATCCTAAGCTCCAATAAACTACATTACCAATTAAACTCTTTAATTAAATAATTTTATTTATTAATTCAATTATTACTCCTATATAAATATAGAATTGCACTCTTAGAGATTGTAGAATGTATTTAAATAGTATTCTCATGTAGTTTATTGATATAATCATTTCACATAGTTTTGTCCTCCAATTATTGGTTCGTAAATTAGAGCTGGTCAAAATAACATTTATCGTTCTAATTACCTCTTGATCGTTAAGTACCATTAACTCACTAGTAAATAGCTAATTTATAATCGTATTATAAATTTGAGCTCAATAACCATTCAGTTTTAGAATTAACACTTAAGAAAACTAATATACGATCTGTTTGGAAAGCTTGAATTCTAAATCTTGTAAGATCATGTTCCGAGCCAACCACATCACTGAATCTCCAACACAAAAGTCATTAGAATATTTTACAAACAAATCTTAAATAGTGAATCAAAAGATCCAGTAGACATGCATAGGAGTTCATGACTACTCAAGATTTAGACTAATCGACATATGATCATGAGATTGATGTGTATAAAATCTTTATGAGAAACGACAAGTTAATAAAGATATTAATTCACATCGGTCATGTCATATATAATCTTATTATATAAAGTACATTCAGTAAGATGTCTATCCACATCAATGATCTAGATTTAGATCGCATGCATTCATAATGCTTAGTGAACCGTACTAGTAACCATTACTTAAAGATTTCATACTTTAATATATTGTTGACAATTTTATTCATTATCTATAAACTTAATATTCTCGTACTAATACAAGATCATAGTCACATTAATGAAAATGAAATTTTCAAATATTTATATTAATTATTCAACAATAATTTAAAAGAACAATTATAAGAAAAATATAATTCCATTAAACTTGATATTAAAATGTTAATACACATGCGTTGAGGACCGTACCCCCAACAGTTTGTGGCCAGTAGACTGAATTGTGAAGATTGTAGCTCCCCAGGCATGAAAGAAGGGTGGAGAGACAGCCCGAGCCAAGAAATGTCCAGCCACGAAAACCCGTAAGGTAGATTAAGATGATTTCGGGAGCCCCAACGGTTCAGACTCCAATCAATAACAGAAAGTGGTGTCTCGGGAGGTAGGACACCCACGAACACCTTAGGCCAAAGTAAAGGAGGAGATAGAGTTCACTGATGGAGAGGCACATCAAATCCATCAGTCGTAAACCGATGCATTAGACATCCCCCCCCCCCATGATAGCAAATATCATGGTTAGGCGAACCCTGATCAATGACAGGAGCTCGCTTGACATACTAAACTACTCTGCCTTCTTGCTAATTAAATTATATCCCAAATGCCTCAGCACATGCTCTTCTTACTTGGTAGGAATCAGGGGACACGAGATCATCCTGGAAGGTGTGATGGAGCTCCCAACGAACCTAGGCACAACTCTGCAGCTGGCCACTAAGCTGGTAGAATTCTTGGTAGTAAGGTGCACAACTACATTCTCGGCTGACACCCCCCAATACAAAAATTCAAGGTTGTGCCCTCAACGTATCATGGGATCATGAAGTTCCCTACCTTTGTGGATGTGGGAATAGTGACGGGGGGATCAAAGGATGTCTAGGAAATGTTACAAGACAACCCTCAAGAAAAAGGAATCGACCGTGGAGGAGCTATCAACCTGAGCAGCTATTTCACCTTTTAGGTAAAAAAAAAAAAGAAAAAAGAAAAAATGAGTCCTTCAATGGAGTGAAGTTTATCAATGAAAGGCTCATTAGCCCATGAAGCAAGATCAGAGAAAAAAATGATGTCTGCCGAAGCGTTGTAGCTCGCTACATGGGAAAGGAGCTCTAGTCAGAGTAGAAATGCCTGGCTAAATTCCAAACAAGGAAAAAGTGATGTCTAGCAAAGCACTCTAGCTTACCAAATGGGAAAGGAGCTCTTGTCAAACCAGAAATGTCTAGCTAGACTCCAAACAAGGGAAAAGTGATGCTTGACGAATCGCACTAGGTCGTAAGATGGGAAAGGAGCTATAGTCAGAGTAGAAATGCCTGACAAGACTCCAAACAGGGAAAAAGTGATGTCTGGAAAATTGCTCTAGCTCGTCAGAAGGGAAATGAGCTCTAGTCAAAGCATAAATGCCTGACTAGACTCCAAACAGGGTAAAAAACAATGTCTGGTGAAGTGCTCTAGCTCACCATGCAAGAAAGGAGCTTCAGACAGAGCAGAGATGCCCAAAAAATGCTAGGAGGAAAAAGGAAAGGCTCTGACCCGAGTAAAGGATGGTTGGCCAGATGCCTAAGGAAAAAGGGCTCTCTATAGAGCATGAAAGCTTGATTTAAACTTTACAAGGTTGGAGGACTCAAGGTTCATACGATTCAAGGTGAAAAAAGAGACAATCGTCGGACAAAATCTCTTTCTCTATTCATATAAAGAAAGTAAGTAACAGCAAGGATAAGAGAGTTAGAAGCAAAAACAATAGAGAAAGGGAAAATTACAAGTAATAAAGAAAACGATAAATTAAGCGATGGGGCCTGATGGAGCCTTGGCATCATCAATAACATGAGGCAAGGGAGTTTCAATCGAACCAATAGCTTGAATCAATTATGGTGGTGGCGGAAGGACCTCCTCCTCAGGATGACTCGGAGGTAAAGGAGGATTGACGTTCGCATGTAGTTCGATAAGATTGGAGGAACCCGACAGATTGGGGAGCCCAGAGAGTCGAGTAGGGACCGAGGACCGTCAGGATGGGTAAGAGGAGAACGCAGCATCTCGACAGCTTTATGTGCTTCACGAGCACCAGGGACCATCACCCTCATATAGGCAAAGTCCGCAGAAGTATGAAACGGATCTAGATGACAACTAAGAAAACTCAAATCCCACTCAGGAAGATTGTTGATGACCTCAACATGATAGCTCTCGTAGCCCATAGTGAACCCTGTAAGGAGGGATATTTGAAACTCTGACGATGTTTTAAAGTCCTTCATCCCCTTGGCGTGACCTTTAGTCCCTCAACCACAATTCACACTAATTGAGCCTCCGCTAAGTCAAGCATCCTCTAAATCACCCTCTCTCGATTCTCCGCTTGAGTTTGAGAATTAATCTCCCAAGAAAGCTTGCGCTCTAGGAGCCAAACCTTGTCCCTTAATATTTTCTCTTGTTGCTAGAGATTAGAGACATCCCTCTCCTGATCGCACAATCGAGCCTCCACCTCTCTACCTGCACTAACAACTCAATTGGTCTTTGCCTTGGCATGACCTAACTCCCTCTCAAGGAGGGAAAACTCCCCTCGAGGCCCCTTAACCTTTCAACCAGTGACTTGATCTTGTTATAGGCACTATGGAGAGAGTTAAAATCATTGGTCCTCTCGGCAAGTATGGCGTTCGCCTGAGAGGATACCCAAATTGCCTGAAGCACCTGGTCTTCACAGCGGCCAAGATGTGCCAGCATTACTGTGTTGAAGGTCATGATCTGTAAAGAAAAAGAGAATAGGGGAAACAAATCAAGAAGTAGACAAGGACGAAGGAATAAAGTATTAAGCAGGGGCTAGGACTTACATCAAGGGAATGCTCCATGACACCATTGAAGAACCCTACCCCGGACACTTCAAGAATGGCGATTCCCCTCTCAGGATTGATGTGTTTGGACAACCAGTCCAATACCCTTACCACTTCATTTCGAGCTCGGGCCTGAGCATCAGGCTAGTCGTCCCCTTCTAAGGACATCAATGCCTTGCACTTCTGGCCAACGTGATACCTCTACTGGCTAGGAACTGACGCAGCAGTATCCCAAACCTGGAGAGAAGACATCTCAGCATCTCGAATAACCACCGCCTGAGGTAGAGTAGGAGGCTGAGAAGATTAGGCAAAGCTCTAGGGAGTTCCTTGGACATTGTCAGGCTGCGGCAGACCTTACCCTGAGGAAGGAGGAACAAGCCTGTCCGTGACACCCCAACGGACTTAAAAATAGGTAGAGTCGGTGTTAGTGTTTCCCGACACCATAAGCTGAGGAATGAGAGGTGGAGGCGCAGAAGGAACCGTTTTCCATTTCGACCATTCTAATTTCTTGGCACGTGGCTCCTCCATCTTCTAAATCTTAGAGGCGTCAAGTTCCTTCCTCTGCTTCTTGGGAAAAGGATCATCACCAGCCATTGCTACAAGGGTGGAATCATGATCACAAGAGGTAAGATAATAAGAGTAATGACAAAAATAGGAGAATGGTTGAGGATCATACTCGTACGATCAGGTTAATTCTCTAAACAATATCTGATAGGAAGATCGACTGAAATGTTATCAAGAGGATCCAAATACAAGTCCGGCTGAAATAAAAATTCATGTTTGAGAAGGACGTCGTAAGCACGGGCTTCGACAGGAAGCTCGACCAGGCAGGAAGTTTAGGATAGAAGGTAGATAAGAAGTTATTTTGGCCTCCTCTTAGTCACTGCAAGAGAAACAAGGAAGATTTAACCTGCGATCCTGAAGATTTGAGGAATCGTGGGTGCCGACATTGAATCCCCAAGAAGATCGTTCCAGAACCTAGAAATCACGAACCAGCTGTCCTTCTAGTCCTTATACTAGGACTAGATCCCACTTATGATCCCCTTCTGTTCTCCAATACTGCTGCTGAGACAATACCAACACAGACCACAAGGGGGCACCCCTGCTATCTTATTCTGGACATCACGGCGCATGCGCGGCGGAAGCGTGGAGACGCGTGGCCTTTTAAAAAATTAAACTTTTAATAAAGATGAATCTTTTAATAAAACAAAACTTGCGCAACGCCACGATAATCAAATAAAAATTTTCATTGAAAACTCATTTTCAATTAGTCAGGATCCATTATATATTTATAAGTAAAATCTACGACATACAAGGTTAGGAATCATATACCTCTTGTAGTCTATATCAAATGTCTTTGCAAAAACTAATTGATCCTTCGTTTCTATGAAATCGTTCCAACGATTAGTAGGCTCTGAGATCCACACCAAGATCTTCCAAGTCAATCCTCAACGCACTAAGACGTGTGTGGGCATGTAGAATTACAAGACACTTTTTCTGTCTCTAAATGTTCTTAACACTGCAGTGTGTCGTGAGCCAGCATAGTGCCTCATGGAACCAATGTAGTATCATGTCGCACCACAGTAGTCCATGTTAATTTCTGATACCCTATCAATGATTGACACGTGATAATTACTGTGAATTAAATATTTATTTTAATCAGATAATTATCTAGATATCAGTTAATTCAAAATTAACATATCTGAATATTCCTATCAACTAACTTAGCTGTTATTTTATAAATAACATATTTAGTTGATTTAAATTATTATCTAATAAAAATTTAACTATCTAATTTCATAAATTAGATATTCTCTCTCATTGTCGATAAATAAAAAAACCGATAATTATGTAAAAATGTTTAATTTCTGAAAGTTATAGTTAAATATATAATTAATTTAATTAATTAATTAATCATACATTATTATCTCATAATTATGTGTCTGCCCCAGAATAAAAATTCTTTTTGCAAGTCAGTCCTTTTTTCATGTCCTGAAATATTCACACCTTAGACATCGTAGTATAGAGGTGATTTGAGGATCATTGACCTATAATCCTAAGCTCCAATAGACTAGATTATTAATTAAACTCTTTAATTAAATAATCTTATTTATTAATTCCATTATTATTCTGCTGTAAATATGAAATTACATTTTTAGAGATTATAGAATGCATTTACAGAGTATTCTCATATAGTCCACTAACATAATCATTTCATGTAGTTATGTCATCTAATTATTAGTTCGTTAACTAGAACTAGTCAAAAATACCGTTTTACCCTTCTAATTACCTATTGATCCTTAAGTACCACTAATCCACTAGTGAATGGCTAATTTATAATCTTATTATAAATTTGAGCTCAATAACTATTCAGTTCTTGAATTAACACTTAAGAGAACTAATATACAATCTATTAGGAAAGCTTAGATTATAAATCTGGTAAGATCATATCCCACAGTGGAGACATTTTCCTTTGGGCTTGCTGTCTTTCTTGTTCTTATTGGCTTTCAGAGATGTCGTGGCTTTCCTCACTCTTTTGTTTTTACTTTTGTCCTTAGCATTGTTCTTCTTTTTTTCTTATTCTTAACAATATTGGAAGAAGGTTTTTGCTCGACAAAATTTTCCTCACCCTCTTCGGTCATTCTAAGGTTGAGTAACTCAAAAGTCTGCAGTTCATTCAACAAATTAAGTCCTGTGGAATTGTAACTTATTCATAATATAGTTGATCATGAGCGTAGAAAAAGATGGTGGGAGCGACTCTAGGAATATGCTAACTTGAGTCCGCTCATCAACGGTCACCCCATGTACTCTTACCTCATGCATTATGTTGATTATGTTCAAAACATTTTCTTGAACAGAAATACGCTTCCTCAGCTTAGTTGTCATATAGCTCCTAGTGGCCTCATGACAACTTTGATCGGACTACTATCCAACATTGGCTTTAAAGATTTCATAATCGCATATGCAGTCTTCATGCTTTCATGCTTGGTTCTCACAAGCAAGTAGCACTTCGCCTTTTTGTTTGATATGATCTGAGCATCATATTTGTCCCTAACATTCTTAGGGGCATTAGCAGCATGCTTCTCAGGACATTCCTTAGTAAGAACAAACTTATGGTTCTCACAAATCAGCATCAAGTTCTTATTTGATTTCCAACACACGAAATTATCACCATTCAATTTCTTAAGAGTGAGTAAAGCAGTAACAGGGTTGCCATGGTAGACATAATATTGATAACTGAAATTTAAAACATACATGATTCAATATAATTGATAATATCTATAATTTGAAAATTAAACGTGATGCATGAATGCAATCATAATAAACACATAAATTTAGCATTTACTAATCACGATAAAACAACCCAACGATTAATATGCCACCTTAGGGTGGGTCAGATTAACCTTAGACTGTCTATCAGACATTCTCATCCTTATTAATTAAAACTTAAAATATCTCATATTTTCTATATTAACAATAAAGTATTGCTTGTTCAGTTAAGTCACAATCATCCACATGAAAACTTAACTGTGACTTTGTGAGTGTAACCCGTCATTTCAGATTTCGTGACTTCATTTAAAATATGCCGCCTTAAGGTCGGTCAAAACTAAACTACATCACTTCCTCCTATCTTCTTAACAAGTCCAACCTTGGTATTGGTACAGCTCGAAACCTTCTTTAAGGGGTTGAAAACAAACCCATCTCGAGGCCCTCACTGCACCTCACGGTGTTGTACTAATGATGAAAATCATGTGTTATATTGACATGTCAACCTTCTCTCACTCACTATTTTAGGATAATGTGTTTCTATTTTAACTAATCAATTAATTCGAAATAATTACTAGTTGAAATAATAACCATATGAATGTTAAATTAACAGCTAATCTAATCTCATTGGTCTAAGTTCATTTAATCTTCTAAAGAGCTTAATTCATATTAGGTGAACTTAGATTAACTAATTAATTATATTAATCAAACTTTAATAAAACTCTTTTACTAAAGTCGGTTAATTATATTACTATATCATTTAGTGTGGTGTGATTATCAAGTTTTAACTAGTTAAAACTTAGCAGTTTACATGCAATTGATTTCTAAAGAAATACATATAAATAGATTAGGACAATCCTAATAAATCATATTTCTACAGATGATATGCATGATTAAATAAAACTGTGTGAAATTTTCATATATGGCATGTGATCGACTGATGCATGAATATATTATCAAACATAATAATTAAATAATTATTTAACAATTAAATAAAATAATAATGGACCGAGTGACTATTGAGTATTTGTAAATTATAACCCTTGAAATAAAAAAATAAAATTACAAAACGGATTTCAAGACTACATATTTCTCAAATATTGCCTTCTCCTCCGGATGTCCATCTTCATAATCTTCAAGCTTAGACAAAACATTTTTTAATTAAGAAATTGATTTTTTAATTAAAACAATAATTATCTTTTTAAATATAGTTGACTTTGACTTAGTTAAATAAAAACTTTATTTGATTTGGAGAAACATGGGTCAAACACAATCAACCTATTAATTATTAATTTTTATTTATTTTAAAATTACATTAATTTCAAAATTTAAATGGATAATTAAAAGAGTTTGGGTTTTAATGAAATACTTAGGTGATAGAGTTTGTGCATGGTTTGTTGGAAACTTTCCTAAAACGTGACAACAGTTATCACCGATGATAAGACTCTCCGATCACCGCTGCTCGTCAGATAGCCACTGTTCACCACCGGTAGAGTATCGCTGGCACTGTTCACCTCCGTTAGAATAGTAAACCAGTGAATCAAAAGATCCATTTTGTCTCCATGGATAAATTCTGTAATTAATATATAAGGGATTGCATTCGGATTGCAACTCTAACCTAACTTAAGTGTGTTAATCAGAGAAGAATAAGTTTATCTCTCCCTCTCAATATTGTTGTCGTCGAAATCTATAGGGAAAGAGAAAAATTATGTTTTCTCTTTCACAATTGTTTTGAGAGTCAACACTCAATTCCTGTCAATATCCTTTAGAAATGTACTTATGATTCTAACGAGTGGTTTTCGGTGTGAAAATCAATTACAAGCTCTGCGAATCTCAGGAACAAGGAACGCTAGATAGAGAATTAGATCCCGCTAAATCGGAATCTCTCCATTACATGAAAATGTATAAATAGTTATAATTTGTTCTCGATACATTTATACAATTATGCATGTTCATTGATTGATTTTGTACTTAATTCGATTAAAATTTTTCATGAAAGTTTCTTATATTCCGCCCATCAATTAGTCATGGTTCATTAATTTTCTACAAAATTTAAAACCCGATCCAACATATATTTGGCCTTGCTAGAGTGTGGACTGAGATTTCCTTTACACCCCTTCCTGAGAGAGTGGTTCTCCTCGAAAAGTATTATTCTGGCCTAACTCCTACCAAACTCATGGAGGGCTTTGATTGGTTGTTGGGTGCGCTAGAGGTTGCATCTCGCCGAGGACCTTACATTGAATAAGGTGTTGGGGGTTATGGCCTCAAAACATGTGTATTGATATTTTGATATGAAATTTAAAAATGATTATATTTTTCTTACAATTTTTTTATAAATTATTATTGAATAATTTATATAAATATCTAAAAATTCTATCTTCATTAATGAGACTATGATATTGTATTAATACGAGAGGACTAATATCATAGATAAAGAATAAAATTGTCAGCAATATATTAAAGTATGAAATCTTTAATGAATGGTTACTAGTACGGTTCACTAAGCATTATGAATGCGTGTGATCTAGATTTGAATCATTGATGTGGATATACATATTAGTGAATGTACTTTATATAATAAGATTATATATGATAAGACCGATGTGAATTAATATCTTTATTAACGTGCCGTTTATCATAAAGATTTAATACACATTAATTCGATGATCATATGTAGATCAAGAGGAGGGGTTGTGCCTCATGAAAAATGTGGACTTTTAATAGGAGGGGCTGTCACAACCGCCGCATGATCCCTATGAATTACTTTTCATGGAGGTATCTGCCTCTTGTAGAATGTCATATTTCTTGTAGTCACTCACAGCCTATAACCTTCTGTGTCTTAGGCTTTGAGACTAGAATCCAAGTTTGATTCTGGTGGAGAGACCTGCTCTCATCCTCCAGGGCACTGTACCATTGTTTTTCCTGTTTGATGTTTAAAGCTTCTTCTACTGATCCATGATCCTTGTATTCCATCATTTGACCTGCAACTAAAGAAAAATAAATTAATCAGCATGTGAATACTATTGAAAATCCTTCCTTAATTTGTTTTTACTAGTTTAGGAAATATGTAATTATATTGTAATCTAAGGTCCAATTGTCGTTGTTTCTCATTCCTATCCTTATGAGCTACTCCTGAGATCAAATGAACCCACATGAACAAACTATGGGATTAAAATACCCGAATAATTATTTCCATAGATTCTTGACTTATTTAATCTCGACATCGTACAACTCCACTAGACGTCTCGATTCACACGCGCTACATTTTCTGTTGACACAAATAAATATTTATATTTTAAGGTTCATAGAATATTTTATGATATTAACCTTAGTGAATATCAATACAAGAGCGGGATATAAAATTATCATTTTACCCCTCTAGTTATTATTTCTTTAACTCATTTATTGATTGTGAACAAGAAAGACATATCCGTGAAATATTTCTTACAGTTCAGCATGTCTTATTCAATGACTCATGTCATCGAGTACAAGTCCAAGTTTATTTGTTCACATATTCATCAATAAACTATAAGGTGATATTGTTGCATTTGCAATCTTGCCATGAATTTCATATCAGTGAATCACGTAACTCCAACATAGTTGAATCACGATCATGATAGACGAGGTATTGTCCGGAAATTTGAATTCACTCCTTTATCGATCAAAGATCACGAGTAACTAGGCCAAATTCCATATTCATAAGGTGTAAAAATTTGATTTACAGCTAGATAAATGACTTTGCTATAAAATAATTGGTTAGTGGGCTATTCAACATGTTTGACAACATGTCTAGGTCAACCGTTAGAGTCTCCACTCCCATGCCCCGAGACTAGCATCCTTTGGTTCAACCTAACACTCGTAATTGGATTCGATTGCTCAGTCGATCCTAGGAATGTGAATAACATTCTAAACTCTCTCAGAATAGTTTGTGTGGAAGACCGCTTAGTCTTTACTCTTTTTTCAATTGTAATAGTTACACGACTTAAGTAAATTACAAACACACTTTAATTAAAGAAAACCTTCATTTATTCATAAAATTTAGTAATACATAATGTCTCAAAAATAACATTTTACTCATGAATAGTTATTACACTATACTTTGTGGACATAATTTCAACAAACTCACACTTGGACTAAAGTCGGCGTGTACAATCTTGCATCCTCATGCCCTCTAGATGACCTAAATTTTTTTTTTGCTTAAGTCTTCGTGAATGGATCTACCAAATTTTTAACCATCGATATATGTGTTACCTCAACATATTCACGCTGAACAATCTTTCTAATGAGGTGGTACATTCACAGTATTGTTTGGATCTTTTGTGGCTCCTTGGTTCCTTCGAGTTTGCTACAGTCCCACTGTTGTCACAATCAAGTATCATGGACTTTGTCAGCATGTGGAACAACTTCTAGAGTCTTTAGGAACATTCTAATCCAGACAACCTCCTTTGCAGCCTCAAAAGCCATCACATACTCAACTTTCTCATTTAACTCACTGTGGGTGACAATTTCTCATTCATCCCAAAGACAATTTTGACAAATTAATAGTCAATTTTGATGTACTCACGGAGAATAACTCAAATCTTCAAAGACCTTATACTTTTAGATAATGAGTCCCACCTGAAAATATGCTCAAAATTTATCCATGGAAATGGTGTTTAAGACCTAATTTCTGACACAAAGAAATTAGAAGAGGAGGGCTGATGCCAAACTTGTAAATAAAACATCTTCTTTCCGGCTTGAAAAAAAATGCTTATATTCACTTCTCCCCTACCTCTTGTCTTGTATAGGATCATGCCACTTATGATGACTTCACCCTTAGCTACCAGTGCTGGAGCCTCTTCCAGTCACCGAAAGACAGAAGAGGGCTTCTCTTATCTCATTCACCCTTTTCTGTAGGTCAGGATTGATAGAATTGATTGGGTGGATGGAAGCTGATTGATCAGCTCGAATAGCACCAGCGCAAAGGCACAGGTTTCTTCAGTGGCAGGAAATCTAGTTGATTTCGTTGACCTGGAGAGAGCGGGAAGATGAAGCGAAAGGGAAATGGATATTGAATAGCCAAACATATTCCAGCCGGCCTTATAATGGGGATGGGGGACTCCGAGTAAATTTGCGGTTCTCTTAGGCGGAAAATGCTCTACATTTCATTTATAAAAATATAACATGGTATATAAAAATATACCATAGTATGTACAGCGCTATATATATTTTTTAATTTGTATTATTTTTGGTTATTTTGAGATTTCCTTATCTCTATATTTTGAGTAATTTTGGGCTCTAACATTTGACAAAAAACTAGAATGAGTATGAAAAATAATAAGACCAACAAAATAATGTATCTACATCATTCAATACCAAATATTACATTATATCTATTCCTAAAATATCTCTCAAAAGTAAGTAACTTAGGACTATGAGCTTGAGATAACAAAAGAGATATTTTGGGGGAAAACGGTTCAGAGGGAACACGTGGTGTGAGGAGAAATAAATGGGATGTCTTAGGGTATATGTCCATATATGGTGTGAGTGGTTTCTAAATTACAAAAATACCCTTATAACGTGAAAACTCTATCCTCGGATAACATGTATATAGAGAGATATAAAGGAGTTATTATAGGTGGATACTAAATTAGACCAATTTTAATTAGATAAAACCATGCGTCAATCATTTTTGTATTAAGTAACTTTTAATTAGTAAATCCTTTTAGCAAAGGCACGTGTTAAATCACTTCTCAAATAAAACATTTTTTAGTTTTATTCTGATGACGATTCAGATGAGTCAGAAACAATGCAATTTTGCAAGCATGGCTTGGAACCTTCTGAAATGGATGCAAATGTTATTGGAGTAGGAGATAGTATTATTGAAGATATTGATTTTATCGATGATGATGACAATAAAGATGACACTTTGGTTAATTCGGATGACGATTCAGAGGATATTATATCAAGTGATGATGATATAGATTGTATTTTAAAGTAACGATGAGCATGTTAGCGTAAACTATTTGTTCATATCTTCTTACAATTGCTTTAATTTATTTTGTAAGAAATAACATGTTTAGGATCTTCTTTCATGGTTCCCAAACAGGGGCATACTCTTTGTAATAATTCTTATTATAATGGGGGGATGTTACTTTGAATCAAATTCTATTAGATGATTGTTGAATACTTTCTAATTGATGTTCATTGTCTAAGATGCTTTTTGAATAGTTTCTTATTGATGCTCATTATCTAATAATATTGTTAGTTTCAATAGGTTTGTGTGTGTGTATGTTGGGGGAGGGCTTATCACTTTGTATCTGAGCGTGCTAGATGCTTTTTGAATACATTATGATTGATGTTTCTTGTCTAAAGATAATAATGTTAGATTTATCTTGAATTTTTAGCTCATTGTGATGTTACATGAATTCATGTGTGCTTTACGGTATGAGCATATCGCTGAGAATGCCACACCTCACACCGAAGAGAGATAGTTGAAGAAGTCATCGGGCAAAATAAAAGTCTTGGACATAGAGCCCCACCCACAACTTTCAAGAAAAAAAGTCTATATAATGAAAATATAGAATTAAAGAAAAAAATGAAGTTGGTGGGGGATCAACTACAAAGCTTACTTGCTTGGGTTCGTCAAACCGGTTTTCCACCTCCTGACAATGACTCAACAGCAGAAGCGTGAGGTTCGGAATATTTGTTAAGCTTTGTGGTTATAACAATCAAGCTTTAAATACTCTCTTTATGATTTATCTTTTTTGGATACATTTTTGAACCACATTGTGTAGTGAATTATGTTTCAGATATGTTGTGATGAACTACTACACTTCGTTACATTACATATTTAATATATGTATGTCTTAGAAAAATATCAGGCTTGATAAATTTCTAGTGATTATTACTATCACATGTGTATATGAAAATTTAAAATTCAGTATTTTTTATTTACATTCTAGAAAAATAAAATTGGGTCGCCAAAAATATTTCGCGACAAAGTAAAAGTTGGTCGCGAAAAACTTTAGGCAACAAAAATAATTTTGGTGGCAAAAATTGTTTTGCGATGAAACTTATTTTAGCCGTAAAAACCTTTTGCGACCTACTATTTTTTTTTGTCGCAAAAACTTTTTGCAACCAAAGATCCTTCATCGCAAAAGGTCTAACGCAAATGATTTTCGCTGACGAAGCAAAAGTGATGTTGTTCATGACGAACGTAAGTTCGTCACATTAGACTTTTAACAATGAGATTTTGGTGCTTTACAACAGTTTGGTCGTTAAAGTCCTTATTTCTTGTAGTGAAATGGTGTCATTCATTCAAAAGTATATATAGTATATATTTATGTACTCCTAGTTTACAATTTTTATACCCATCACTTGAAAAATATTTATGAAACATTATACACATCATCATAAAATCAGTATCAATCTTTAAAATCATTTCAATATATATTCCTATCATAAAAGAATATCATTCATTACAAAATCATATATATCATCAGATGTTAACTATATATTATCGTATCAACAATATTCATCATCATATCAAAAATATCCATCATAGTTATCATAGAAACTATGAGCACATAAATATATACTATCAGTTTTTGTAATATACTATAAGTACATAGTTATAATAAAAAGTTGTTACATGATGTGTATAATTGTATACAATGAGTATATAAATATATATTATCTGTATGTAAATATGAATACAGTCTACAATTATATGCATATAGCTATATACTATATGACATTAATGACAAAAATCTATAGAAAATAAAAAATGAAAACTTTATATTCTTACCATTGTCTAAACCGAAAATTGCAGAAAATGTAATTGTAACTTAAATCCCTATAATCTAAAATTAGATATGACATGTAAACTCGTACTCTTGAACGATTTTATAACAATGACATAAAAAAGAAACTCAAATCAAACAATTTTCGCCGCGAAATGAAACCAAAATCAACCAAAAAATATTCTACTATTTATGTTACAGATATGAAGGAATAAACGAATTGATGAAGATGATCAAAATCTGAAAATCGAGAAGCTTAAAATCAGATGCTCGATTGAATTCAGTGAGAAGCTGAATGAAACTTGCAAGAAAGCCACGAAAAGGAAAGAAGATGAAAGAGAAAATCTAAGACAAAAAAATCAATTATATTAAGGGCATAACAGCAAAATAACATTCAAAATCTTAACCATCTAATATACATTTCGTTATTTTCGGCCATATCTATAAAATAAAAAAGGGACATTAATCAAAATTAAAACATAAAGTAGCTTAAATACTTGATTTTACCATTTTTAATGGTTTTAGTAATTGGCCCAAAATATTTTGATTTGCAATTATAATCGATTCTAACATTTTCAATTCGCAGTCGTGGCTGGTAGACTTCGACGGGGATTTAACGCAATGCGATCTTTTTCTGCCCGGTGGCTACGAGGCATGCCACTACTTGGTCTAGCGTCTCAAAAGGGAATATGCGGCTTCCATTTACTGGGGGAGCGTTCTATTCTATATCGAGGAGGAGGCGGTATGACCGATGAAGATGTTCGGCCACCATTGTTGAAGCTTTATTTCTTCAAATTTACTAGAGTTTAGAGTTCGATTTCCCATATTGTGATCAAAATTCGGACAGTGCTATGGATTATAGTATTCGAACCCCCGAAGTTTATCCAATTTTACGCCTCAAATATGTATCGGTTGGACGTATTCTTCCTCATTACAGAAAAATTACTTACTCGAAAGTAGAAATTGGGGATTTTGTACAAGTAGCTAGAATTCGTATGAGTTTATGCAAAAGAACTAAAAACATAACTCCTCCAAGGTTTTTGAGGAGCAAATCGCACAACAAAGGAAACTGAAAGTAAGAAATTCATTTCAAATATTAATTGACTAAAACCTTGAATTATTTGCTAAAAGATACTGAAGCTCCTCCCTTCAGCCGTCAAACAGACCAAAAAAGTGATCGGGTAGATAATATATTCATGATATATAATTATCACGGATGGTATATAAAAATATCACTATAGTATATTAAAACATACTATAATATATTAAAATATATTATCGTATATAAAAATATATCATGGTATACATGTATATAAATTTTTTACACTTTTATAAAAAATATATATTATCGTATATAAAAATATATCATGGTATACATGTACATAAATTTTTTACACTTTTATAGAAAAATAGTCATTATTGCAAATATAACTTTTTGTCACTCTCTTACTTATATTTCAAAAATAGACTAGTCCCCTAAATAAGCATATTTGCAATTAGACAACAAATCACACATGTTCCCCCTTCACCCCCTCGATTCCCCTCTGTTTTTATCTCCGTCTATGTCTCCCTCTCTCTCATAATTTTTTTTTGAAAGGTTGTTAGTAAAAGGAATCAGTAGGTGCACCAGGACATTCCAGCTAGGTTGACACCTCCGTAGTACTCTCATCAATTAACCCAACTTAACATATTATTAAAATAAATAAAAAAAGTCAACAAAAGAAAACATAAGGAAAAAAACAGCATAACCTAAAAGAATGCTTGTTACAAATATCATTGGAAACAAACGAAGAATAAAAAGTCGAAGCATTCCACCGCCACGTTAAAGTAACTATATTAGGGGCCCTAGATGCCAATCTACAACTCGGTTACCCTCTTGATAAATATGAGTGACGACAAGGTCCATCTGATTGATTAAGTTTAAACATCTATGCCAACGTCAGGGAACCTTTCGAGGTCTAGAACAAATAATGGACACAACATAAACAGAATCACTTTCTAACCATCATTGTCTCCATCCAAAGGTTGAAGCATAAATAATCGCATAAATAGCACCATCCAACTCAGCCTCAAAAGTAAAACATATGCCAACGTGAATAGCGTAACAACTCTTAACAAAACATCTAAACGATCAGAAAATGCTTCCACAACCTGTAAGCCCAAGAATACTGAAAGTCATTCCATCTGTATTCACCTTAACCCAACCTAATGGGGGAGGACACCAAAAAGCTTTGAATATACGTGAGACTCTAGAAGGACAACCCAAAACATAAAATTATTGAAGTGTTAAAAGCTCTTCAATTGAACTTTGCATCGTGCAAATTTTGAAAGAGTCTTCTTCATAAACTGAACGCCAAAGCAAGGCAAGAATTTCAACGAAGATAGATTTTCTAATCTTAAAAGTGGCTTGATTATAAAGGAACCAAACCATCAAAAATACGTTAATAATGGAAATGTGCCATAAAACTTTCAATTGTGTGCTAAAGATATCTTCATTGTTGTCTGACAATGATCTAAGAGAGTATCGTCAAGTTTAATATCCTTCCTAAAAACAATTGGCACGAATCACATAGTCCAAGAGAAAAAGGTCATTTTATAAATAGATGACATATGTCTTCCTCCACAGTACAACAAAGGCCACATCGAGAAGGAAAAATATAGCCATGAGTATGCAACACAGAGTCAGTAGTCATTTTTCCATGGAACAAACAAAAAGTAAGGATAGCCCGAGAGTGTGGAATAAAAAGTTTTCAAATCTGCTTACCTCAACTAACAGAATTCTCAACCTTAGTAAGAGAGGCATATGTGGCTTTACATGAAAGAACACCATCTAAACTGCATGTCCAAACTAACAAGTCTATGTTAGAGCTTACCAAAATTTTCTCAATCTCTGAAGTAAGTACCGGATGAGAAGAACGAAAAGACATAGGGAGATGCCAACCCCCTGGCATTCAGAATTATGATCAATCAACCATCTAGACTCAAGCATCAAAGGAGTATGATGACATTTTAGGCCGGGCCATACAAAAGAAGAAATATACAATGACCTCGCTCGATGATCCTGTGTGAAAAAACAGGCACGAAGATAACAGAAAACCATAGAGTCCTCAGTCAAAAATCTCCAAGTGAGTTTTTTCAACATTGTCTTGTTAAGAATGCAAAGATCATTGATACCAAGACCAACTTCCTCTTTAGGTTTGCAGCAAAACATCCAAGACACTATAATAGACTTACGAGTATCAACTGAACCTGTCCAAAATTTCTAATAGCAGTATTTAAATCTTTCAAAAGGGAAGAAGACCATCGATAAATTTAAAAGGAATGCAAAAATGAACCTTGGATCATCATATTAATGAGACATAATCTGCATGTCATAGATAGAGTTAAACTTTCCAAGATTCCAATTTACTTTTAATTTTATCAGTCCAAGGGATCAACCAGTGACGTTTAAACACAAACGTTTAGGCACACCAGCAAATAGGAGAACCCCTAAATAAGTCATATAATCTCCTCCCTTACACATTCTAGACATTGAAAAAAATCGATAATTCGGGTCCCTAAGATACCCCTACCAAAATAAATGGAGGATTTGTCCCAATTACCCCGTTAACTAGAGAGTCAATCATAAAGCTCAACAGCATCTAAAACCACTTACATATTTTTATAAGAATCCTTACAGAAAAGAAGAACATCATTCGTGTAAAGAAAGTGAGTCGGAGCACGCATCCCAATCGAAGAAGATATTGAAGCAAATGCACCTGAATCTACCAGATATGAAAGACATCTACTCAAAAAGTCCTCAATCAAACAAAAAAGAAGTGGGGATGGGGATCACCCTATCGGACACCCCATAAGCATCTAAAAAAACCCTAAGGAGACCTATCATTAAGCACAAATATCCACGCAGATTCAAAGATATTATTAATACATGCAATAAAACGCTGAGAGAAACCAAAACATCTTAGAACCTCAAAAAGAAAATTCCAACGGGTGGAATCAAAAGCTTTATGAATATCAATTTTCATATCATCATGACCTCCATGGCTACTATTTCTCAAAACATTAAAACATTCATAGCCACCAGCAATACAATTAACAATTTGAAGTCCTCTAATGAAAGGTGATAACTAATAATCTTGGTGATATTTTAAACATAAAATTACCTAAAGCAATAGGAGGAAATTGGTTAATCACTATAGCATTAGGAATCTTCAGAATAAGAACCATAAAATTTAAGTTCAAATCAGGGAAAACATGTTATGTATGAAAAAACTCTTGTATGACCAAAACCAAATCTGACACCATAACATCCCAACAATGACGATAAAATTTACCAAAGAAGTTATACGAGTCTGGAGCCCTAAGAGAATCCACGACAAACACAATTTTCCTTACCTCATCAGAAGAAGGAACCTCATGAAGTGACACATTCTTCCAATCATTGACCAAAGAAGGAACATGCTCCTGAATGACAGAGAGATCCGAACTACAATTGCCATAAATTGAAAAGAAATGTTGATAGTATGATATGACATGCTCACCATTCTCAACGAGATCATAAGAATTATCATCACCAATTTTCATGGAAAAAAGATGCTTATTGCATGCCATACATTTAAGTAAAAAGTGAAAGAAGCTAGAGTTTCGATCACTCTCCGCAAGCCATTTAACCCTACTATTTTCTCTTATAAAAACATCTTGTTATTCTAGAGACGTAT
Organism: Datisca glomerata; assembly: GCA_003255025.1. NCBI lineage: Eukaryota > Viridiplantae > Streptophyta > Magnoliopsida > Cucurbitales > Datiscaceae > Datisca > Datisca glomerata. Next base: position 711,972 of record QANY01002203.1, read on the forward strand.
CTAAGTTAGTAAAAGCATTAGATTCATGCTAGGAAAGAACATCAGAAAAACCCTCAGATCTGATCCTACCTTTAATGAGTGTCATATTCTCATCTTTAAAAACATTTAAAGTAATATTCCCAAAAACCTCCCAATTTCATTTTTTCAATTTTGTCTTAAGAAGTTATAACTTCTGAGCAAAAATCATTGTACCGTTACCTGCAATAGGAGTTGACCAAACTGAACGAACCAAAACAATAAAATATGGATGAGAAGCTCACATACCTTGAAATCTGAAAGGATTAGGTCCTGAAGAAATGCTCGTAGAATACGACCAGTATTGGATGATGAATCGAGTGTAATCTCGGAAGAGTGATGCAAGAGAGCCAAGACCAAGTATCAAGAAAAGAAGTGGGACAAAGAGCCCTATCCAAGTGAGAAAGAACCATACTGCGGCAACTTTATTCAATTCGAGTGTAAAAAGTTCATTTCATATCAATGTCTACAAGATTACAAACACTTAATGTAGCTAGGAGTCTTCACAAAAACTAGGTGTGACCAGTAGTTTCATGAGCTCCCAAAACTGAATTAAAACCCCCCAAAACAAGCCACGGAATATCTAAATCTGAAATGTCCATAAGAGAATTCCAAAGAGATCTACGGTTGATGTAACTCACACTATCATAAACAAAATAAATTCTATGGATAAAGCCATGTAAACTAGTAGAAATTGTAACATGTTGAATATGAGATAAACTGATCGTAGCTTCTTGAATAGCAGAAGATATAAAGATCCATAACTTACGAAAAGAGCTAGCATTAGAGAAAATATAACGTAACCCAAGAGATCTCCAAATATTTAAAGCAATCGAATCAAAACTAGATAAAGGTTCAGCGATGCAAACAAAATCCGTCTTATGACGAAAACAAAAATCTCTTAAAGCATGTTGAGTATCACGATTTGCAATACCTTTGTAATATCAAAAAAGAACAATCATTTAATTGTTTTAGCTTTAGCAGCCCTAGTCTTGGGTGAGTTAGTCATAACAATAACCTGTTTATTATTCTTTTTACCCTATTTAGCCTTAACCACCTTCCAATTATAACTTTCTATTTTATCAGCGCAAGAGTTATCCCCTTGAACATCAGCATGAGAAAAATCTGACTCAACATTCTCATTGTCAAACTCAGATTTAATTGCATTTTGTAGGGGAGGATATGAACCTTCAATAGGTGGAAGCCTCAAATGGGCAATAACAGAAACACATTATTAAGATCAACAACTGGATCATCTGAGATATCTACATTATTAGGATCAACCCACAATGACACAGTTGCAGCACCTGATTGATCATCTACATGAGCTAATTGAGTGTCCAAATTTGCAATATTATTAACGGATGTCTTCTGAATGTGAGGGCTAATTGGCCCGGTTAAACTAGAAGAGTGAGTATGTTCAAGAAAAAATTTTGAAACCAATTTTACAGATTTTTCAATCGTAATTACCTTGTTATTCGCAACAAGAGTTGTAGCAAGTTCTCTAAAGCAGGTCCATCCCCTGAATTGCCTTTCGGCTGATATTCTTGATGTGTTTTAGACCTACCTCTCTTAAAAGAAATTATCTTGCCTCATTGGCTACATTAACTGTCTTTGAGACATTGTGACGACAAGATGTTGCCAGATGTTCAATAGAACAATAAGCAGAAAAGAAATTCAGAATATTCTCAAAATAAAGAGTTGGAATAAGACAATCATCATCAAGTTCTATCATGATGGATTCAGGAAGCGGCTTGGAAAAGTCAACATCAATCACCATATGGGCAAAATGACCATAATCGCCTTCAAGTTTAGTTCTTTCAAATTTAAGCGGGAAACGGATCCCACGTGCCATATCAGAAAGAATCTGAGGGTGCCAAAATTTGCAAGGAAGATCATAAAACCACACTCATACTTGAGCATTTATTGTACGTTGCATGTTGAGATTAAAATTTAGAGCCCATGGCTAAAGCCTAAAAATCACGGGGTTCAAAGAGAATGATCCAGTACCCCAAACTCATGCCTTATCATCTTCAGAGTTTAATAGTATGTGAAAGAATCCACGTCCAAAAGAGATGAGACGCCATTGAGTATTAAGCTTCCAAATGGATTGCTAGAGAATTTCAACTCTTGGTTAAACAACTAAAAAAACAGAGAATTACACATGAAGATGACTATATCATAATTAAACGAAGTTATTAAATCATTTGATGGGTTTTGCCTATAAATATGTAACTCTTGATTCTCGAGAGCTAGTTAAATAATCACAACGAGAATTCCAGGGTAAGGAAACAGTGTAACAAACGAAGCAAGTTGGATGACTTTCCTTCAAATCATATCACCTAGGACTTGGATGAAGCTCATATTCTATTATTTTTGTTTTCAACAAAACAACCACATATAAAGAATCATGTCAACCACCAAAGGCCTATTTCCCGACACTCTTTGAAAATTACTTCTTAACAATGTGAGCTTCTTTAATATTCATCTATAGTAACTAAAACTACTATAAAAATGGGATACAATGACATTCGGGAAAAAATTTTCAGGTTTATTGAACATGTCATAGAAAAATGGCACTTGGAATAGGAAATTTTACTTTTTGAGTTAACATGACAGTGTGTATATAAATTGTCATAAAAAATTTACCAATTATGATAGTTATTTTTAAAACGACCATAAAAAATTTTGCTTTTTTAAAGATAACAGATATAGTAATTAACTGCCATTGTTATACATACCCATTTTCATTTCAATTACAAAATGTCATTTATATAATACCTAAATTTCTCATAACCCTAACTTTATTTTCATCAATCTCATATTTCTCATTTCTTAAATCACTACAAGAAAAATGATCATTAGTGGCGAAGTGAATCGCCGCTAATACTATCAAAATTCACCACTGAAAGTTATTAGCAGTAAAATGTCACTGCTAATAGGTGTGCCGCTGATTGACCGTCAGCAAAATTCTTTAACGGTAAATTTTTGTATTCGTCACTAAATATTTTCAGCCGTGAATTTGCACTGCCGCTAAATATATTTAGAGGCAAAAATTTGTCACTGCTAAAACATTTCAGTGGTAACGTTATGTCACTGCTAAATCATTTAGCAACGCGATTAATATTGCCACTAAGAGTATAATCAGTGATACCTAATCTTTGCCTAAAGAAATTAGTTTTTATTTATTTAATTATTATTCTGAATTCAATGTAATGATAAAATAATACTGACAATAAAGATATATATATTATATAATGTAAATGTAAGTTTTCGAAGTTTCAAAAAATGCCAAAAAACTATTACAAACAAGTTTATCAACTAGTCACACACTAGATGTTGTAGGACTTAATATGGTAGAAGGATGGATCTCACTAGTTCTTCCAAATATAACAGCCATTAAGTGATATATTTGGTCTTGTTGGGTGTTCAATTGTTGTTGTTGGCATTCTAAAATATTCTCTCTCAGACTATTACTCTCAACTCTGCTTCAACACGAAAACATGATTTAGAATTTTAAGATCTCGTCTACAATATCCACTTTTGTACATGTTAAGATCTCGTCTACAATAGACGCGTCATGAAGTGGACACATGTTCCTAAGAAACATTATATTAGTATAATAAATGAATTAACGACTTATATATCTATCTTCTGAGCTCTAGCTCGCACCACTCTGAGCTCCTGTTTGTAGACTGAGCTGGGTGTGATAGGACATGGTTACAAGCTCACAGCTAGATCTGCGTGGGTTGATTCGTCGAGCATGTTTTGCTTGAAGATAATCAAATCTAATTTTTCAGAGGGCTTACTGTTCCCCATGGTTAGGTGAGGAATACTTGTCTGTCAACTGATAGTGATCAGATTCTGGTTAAATGAGTTATATATATTGAATTAGCCTCGAGACCCTTACTTCTTTGGAGATATTTTGCAGGTATTTGATGGGTCTTGACGTGGATTTTGTAAAATTCTTTTGTCAAAACCATAGCCTTGAGATTTGAAAGCAGACATCCATGTTTCTTCTTTTTATCTCTTTTCTTCTTCGAATTGGTGAGTTGGAGATTTCAATACTTCTTTATGCTATCGTCTTGAGTAAGATTAAATTTTGTTATTTGTTCAAAACCTAATTGGTTTGATTTTTTTCCTTCCTTTTTCAGCTTCTTCTGAGGTGAGGTAAGGGTTATAACATAGGTGGTGCAATGGAAGAGAGGTTAATCTAGTTGCCCGCTGAAGTGAAAGACAGGGAAAGAGAACTTAATCTAGATTTATGCTGAAGTGAAATGGGGACTTCCCTCAATGGAAGTAGCTAGTTGATGCTAAGAGAAGGTATTAATTTCTAACTTGATTAGTTTTTAAATATGGTATCTTCGATACCATCCTTCTATTATTCTTCCTCTATTTATGCTTTAATATGTGATAAGGAAAGTAAGCCATTGAAGCACACTTTAACTGCTCGAATGAGTGAGAGTGAAAGTGAGTAGTTTAGCTAGTTAATTACTTCATTACTCGATTGCTCTCTCTTTGTTATGGCTTAGTAACAGCCTATATACAGTGTTTTTTGCCTTTATTTACTACTGATAGAATCATATTCAATATACAAAATCTATCTTCTTGAAACTCTCTTTGATCTTTCATCATATCAGAGCACGAAGAAGGATAAATGTCCATGGTTAGTGAATCCAATGTTGTAAACAGTAATAGTGCTGCAAATAATTCTATAGCAACATCAAACTACTTCTCAAATAACTTAAGTAGTGCAATATCAATAAGGTTAGATCGAAACAACTGTGTATTATGGAGATCTCATATAGTTCTTGCAATATATGGACATGGATTAGAAGAAATCGTCTTCAATCTAGAGGAGATACCGACAAAGTATATAAATGGATGGAAGATTATCCAGAATACAAAGTCCGGGTAAGGAAAGACCAACTCTTATTGAGTTAGATGAGAAGCATAATGAAAGAGGGGGTCTTGGGCATTGTCACCCAATATAACACTTTTGTAGAAGTGTCTTATTCGTTAGATAGAAGCTTTTCCAATCAATTCAAAACTAGAATGATCCAGTTGAGAGGATCACATCAAAGTACAACTAAAGGTAACATGTCTATTTCTGAGTTTTGTGAAAAATGAGAAGATTCTGTGATAGTTTGATAGTATCTGGGCAATCTTTATCTGAGTAAGAACTTGTGATGACATAGTTAGTGGTCTTGGATCTGAGTATGATCCTATGGTAGTCAATATTACATTAAGATCTGAGAATCTTGGTGTTGAGGAGGTTCAATCACTACTTATGTGTCATGAAAGCAGGATTGAAAAGCAAGCAGCAGAGAATGAAATCAAGGTGACAATGTGCAAATATGGTTTAGAATACAGGAGGCAAGAAGTTTTTCAATGGTCAATATAACAATAACAAAAACTTTTCAAGAAATAGACAATTTTCTTCACAGTATAACAAAGGGAATTTCAGTGGCAGAAGAGGTGCTAGAGGAGGTAGAAATGGTGGGTTTAATGGAAATAAAATTGTTAGTCAAGTATGTGGGAAACCAAGAAGCTACTACAGGTATGAAAGGAGCCAGCAAAATAACACTCGAAATTCAAATGGTTTTTCTAGTGGAAGCACTTCTGCTTACATGGTTTCTCCATCAATATATGTTCCCTATCCTGATTCAGTAGTTGACATGGCTTGATATACTGATAGTATAGCTACAAACCATGTGATTACTAACTTGAAACAAAGTTCGACTCAAGAATATAATGGACGGGAAAGGTTGGTTGTAGGGAATGGTAAGACTCTTTCAATAACACATGTTGGTACAACATTACTTATGCCTAAACATCATCCCTTGAAACTAAAATCTCTTCTTTGGGTTCCTGAGATCAAGAAAAAAGTTATAAGCATTTCAAAATTATGATGTGTTTGTAGAATTTCACTCTAATGTGTGTTTTATGATGAACAAAGCTTTGGGGACTCTTCTTTTTTAAGGAATGCTTAAAGATGGATTATATTTACTAATATGTCCCACCTTAGTTGTTCCTTTAGCTCTAAACTGTTCAGTCAAATTTTTTTTGCCCTTTCATTATGATTCTTAGATTTGTCGTTAGATAAGAATCTATCAAATAGCTCTAGAGTCAAGATGGTTCTGAATTATCTTCTTTTTCTACTTGTAATGGTGTCATTTGTAAAGACAACTCATATATCAATAAAATGTATGTTTCCAAGTATCAAAAGCCTCTATTAAATCATTTTTTGAATTCCAACTCTTACACTAGTTAGAAAAGCATCAAATATTCTGATTTAGAAAAATGGAAGTCTGATAATGTGAATACATGGCACCAAATATTAGGCCATCTTAATGAGAAAATTCTAAGACAAGTCCTTAAGGCAACTGACATTCCCACTGTCAAACACCTACCTGACTTCTGTTTTGCCTGTCAAAAATGTGAAAAACATATCTTTCCTTTTTCCACATCCCAAACCAAATCTAAAAATCCCTTAGAATTTATTTATATTGACATGTGGGTTCCTTCCCCTAGAAACTCAATATATATGTGTGTGTGTGTGTGTGTGTGTGTGTGTGTGTGTGTGTGTGTGTGTGTGTGTGTGTGTGTGTGTGTGTTTTAGATGATTTTAGCAAGCTTTCTTGGCCTTTTCGTTTGAAACTTAAATCAAAAGCTCTACTATCCTTCAAAATATTCAAAAACCTAGTAGAAAAATAGTTTGATACCTCCATTAAGACTCTTTAATCTGATTGGGGAGGAGAATTCATGCCCCTTTCTTCTTTTTCTACAAGAACATGGCATAGAATTCAAGCATCCTTACCTCTATGTGCATTAGTAAAATGAGTCCATTGAGAGAAAAAATAGACATGTTGTAGAATTAGGTCTAACTCTTCTTACTCAAGCCTCACCATAAGATTAGATTTTTGGTGATAAGCTTTCCAAACTGTTGTGTACTTGATAAACAGATAGCCTACTCTTGTTTTGTCATTTATATCTCCATATCATATCATTTTAAATTAAAAAAAACCCAACTATAACTTGCTTAGGTCCTTTGGTTGTGCATGCTAGCCACATTTGAGACCTTATAACACTCATAAAATAGGTTTTCATACTGATATGTACTTATTCTTAGGCTATTCAGGTTATCATAAATGTTGCAAGTGTCTTCATACCTCAGGTAGAATCTACATTTCTAATAATGTAGTGTTCAATGAGTCTCAATTTCCTTATTAGAAAATGTTCTCTAAACCTATCTCTACGAGTTCTAAACTTCATTATTCATGTCCTTCTTAGTCTTCTACCATTATTAGTTGTTTAAATCACAATTTCAAACCTTCACAAGAACATGTCAGCAACATACAATCTGAAGGTACTTTATTATCTAACTCTCTTAATGATTTGTGTTCTTCATAACAAATTGTATGTGATATTCCACTTTCTACATTTATCTCCTCACTTATTACAGCCATTGTTCTTTTTTATCCACCTTCTATATCACCTTATTTGTATATAGACGTCACTCTAAGTACTCAAAATACATCATCTACTACCCATGAACCTATAAACCAGAAGACTTTCTCTCTACATATAAACAACCCGTTACCTCAAATCCCTCAATGGTTACTAGATCAAAATTAGGCATACATAGATCTAAAGCTTTCACCGCAACAACATATCCTCTTTCTCTCAGTCCCTATCCTGCTGAACCAAAACTAGTTAAAGAGGCCCTTTTCCAATCCAGATTGGAAACGAGCCATGGAAGATCAATATGTTGCCTGGGACCTTTTTAGCTCTTCCATGACTGTTGTTGGTAATAAGTGGGTGTTCAAGATCAAAGTGAATCAGGATAGTAGTATATAGAGGTTCAAGGCTCGTTTAGTAGCTAAAGGGTCCAGTCAAACTCTTAGAATTTATTTTACAGTGTCTTTTCATTCTGTTGTGAAGCCGAATACTGTGAGAATTATCCATCATCTTGGTGTATCATTTGGTTGGTCTGTTAAGCAACTTGGTGTGCATAATTCTTTTTTAAATGACTACATTCATGAGACTATATACATGTCACAATCTGAAGGTTTTAAAGACTCATCCAAGCCACATCATGTGTGTAAACTGAAGAGAGCTCTTTATAGCCTAAAAGAGACTCCAAGAGCCTAGTATGAGAGTTTGAAAACAATCTTAATTCAGTGGGATTTCAAGGCGTCAATGTCAAATACTTCTCTATTCATTTATCATTTTTCTCATGTTGTCTTATATCTACTAGTCTATGTAGATGACATATTGCTTAGAGAAAGCAATGTGAATCTCATCAACAAAGTTATTCATGATCTTAATGTTACCTTTACTCTTAAAGATCTAGGCCAAATTAACTATTTTCTTGGCATTGAAGTTTGTAGAACTCATTCTGGTTTTTTTCTGTCTCAATCAAAATATGTATTTAACCTATTACATAAGACTAAGATGGATGGAGCCAAACCAACTCCTTCACCTGCAAGCTCCACTCTTAGACTTTCTGCAACAGAAGGAGAGCCCTTTCCTAATATCATTTTGTTTTGAAGCACAATTGGTGCTTTGCAATACTTGTAGATGTCCAGACTTGATATATGCTTCATAGTTAACAAGTTAAGCCATTATTTGCACAAACCAACAATGGTTCACTGGAAGGCATGTAAGAGAATACTCAGGTACTTGAAAGGTCCATTTCAGCTGGTTTACTTCTTCATCCATCCAAATCTCTAGTAATTCAGGCTTATTCATATGCAGATTAGGCCAGAAATCTTGATGGTAGGAGATCTACAGGTGCTTATATGGTGTTTCTAGGTGGTAGCCTCATCTCTTAGTCCTCTAAGAAGTAGAATGTTTCTCTCGATCTAGTATAGAGAGTGAATATCATGCAATGGTCAATGCTGCCTCTGAAATTTGCTAGATACAAAGTCTTCTGTCTGAGTTATCTCTCTCTTTCTCAACCTCCTATTCTATGGTGTGATAGCATCAGTGCCTTAGTACTTGACTCTAATCCTATTTTTCATGCAAGAACAAAACATATTAAGCTTGATATGCATTTTATCCGTGAAAAAAATCTTCACAAACAACTCAAAGTGAGGTTTGTTCCATTGTTTGATCAACTAGTTGACCTGCTCACGAAGGCTCTTTCAACTCCACGGTTTAAGTATCGTAAATTCAAGTTCAAAGTGGTTAACTCCCCCTTGCATTTGAGGGGGGATGATAAGGAAAGTAAGGCAGTGAAGCACCTTTCATCTGCTCGAGTGAGTGAGAGTGAAAGTGAGTAGTTTAGTTAATTAGTTAGTTACTTCATTACTCGATTGCTCTTTCTCTGTCAAGGCTTAGTAACAACCTATGCTATAGTCTTCTTTGCCATTGTTTACCACTGATATAATCATATTCAATATACAAAATATATCTTCTTGAAGCTCTCTTTGATCTTACAATACGCTTCAACTTTCTAATTCACTTTCTTTCCTAAAGCATGACCCCGTCAGTTTTACAACTATCTTTTTTTGTATCCATCATGCATAGCAAAGGACTTCGAAGATTTGTAACTTTTTATGAATAATGTTCACATAAGATTTAGTTTTCCTATTTTAAGTTGGGAAACTGGAAATTGTAGATATAATATATGTGTCAGGGTGGATTCATGGACTCCTTGAGAAGATTTTTATGACGGGAAAAATCGCCATTAAAAAAGTGACATGATGGTTTTTCTGAAAATCTGCAAAGATAACAAATCAATTGATGAAGTATCATAATCATAATTAAAATATTTTAATGACGGTTTTCATCGCCATTAAAACTAAATTTTCTAGGTGAAAAACTCCTATTGAAAAGTTAACATGAAGAGAGGAGCCAGGCCGCTCCTATTCTGAATTTGAACGAAGACACTTTAACATAAATATGTTAGTGATTCTTAATCACTACATCACATTATTATATTTACATTATAACATTTAAAAGGCTGAAAATATTATTAAATAATGCAAAATGTACAAAGCTTAGAGAACCTAAAGAGTTTTGTTATCTACTATGCACAAAATTCCCAACTTTTAATGGCTGATTCAATTAATTAGAAAATAGAGCGGACGGATTTCTTTCCCAACTACTTATTTATTGATTACTCTTGAAACTTATTTTTCAATAAGAAAAGGATTTATTTAAATGTGATAAATTAGACTTAAAATCAAAGGATACTAAAGATCAAGTTAATAAGTTATGTTTATGTATCTTTTCTTCAAAACATTTTGTTTATTTTGTTACTACCGAAAAATTAATAGTTTTAATATATGTGCTTAATTAGTTATATACAATAGTAATCTATTAAATAAATGAAATTTTTTTGTCAAAAAAATAAATGAATAGTTAAATCATAAAAAAATTTAACCAATGACTAATGACAATGTTTATTACCACACAAGACACAATTTTATATGAACACTTAACAAAATGAGACGTTACTATTCCTTAAAAGTGGCTTAAAATAGATTTTCCTGCCCCCTTAGAATGCCATTATATGTCTCATTATTTAGCACTTGGGTTGTCGTCTTTAATACTTATTTAGAGATTCATTGAGAGTATTAATCACTTTGAGCATTTATTTACCATTTCTTCATAGTTTATCTGTATGTATCATTTTTGGTATGCTTGACGAATTAGATACATTTGTCACATACTTGACTTTTTAAAGAAAGAGATGGACAATAGAGAAGTATCATTAATTTCTTCATGCTCGTTCCAAGTTTGAAGCTTTTATTATGTACATGCTAGATCAGGAGCAACGAAGGGGTGAAAATCAGAGAGACATAGAGAGGTGGGGTGGGAGATGTTGAGATTGTGTCCGTAAAGTATAGATGTAAAATGATGACATTTACGATTTGTACTAAATTAAATAATATAAATTGTTTACAATCTTAGTATAAGGTTCATAAGCATAAAGTACTTAATTTATGTGTTATGGAGAACGAACCATATACATAATGTATAAACTAAGAGTTATTTATGACATACAAATAAAGATATTCACAGTTTAGTGAAGTTAGGCACTTCACTTGAATACTATAACATATTAACTCTATTATGTAGATTGACTTTATATTGGTCACTAGATGGAGTATCTAGTTAATTTGTTAGTGTATTTAGAATAGATTGAAATGACTAATGATTTTTTATCTTATGAATACTATTACATAAGATCAAATGATACATTGATGTTTCATGTGCTCCTAATCCTAAGAGGATCATAAACTCATGTTTAGTGAGTTATTTGTTTTGATTTACTCGGAGTGAGACTTTATGGGTCAATATGCTCGTTAGGTTGGATGACTAAGGTACTAAATAGTGAGGTCATAAATTCTCAATAAGAAATCCATAAACACTTTTAGAAAGTGAGAAACGTCTGTTAGGTAATTTATTTATGTAGTCGCATTAATCTAAGTATTTAGTGTCTCCGGTAGTGTACTTTGGTTTAACTTGAGACATCAAGTATGTAAATCATTAAAGATGGCCACTATAATGGATTTGAAACCAAAGTGTAGAGGATATTTTCTCACACTCGAAGAACGATTAAGAATTTTAGAAAGAGAGTAATTGTGATGCCCAAAGAATGTGTTCTTGCTTGACTTATATTGAATGAATAATGTTTACCATAAGCATGTATTTATAGACTTCTACAGAATCTAATAACACATCTTTTAATAACAAAATTAGCACTAAATATATGAAGAATATCCCCATATCTATGGAATTATCGCTATATATTAGAGGACATTCTCATATTTGGGGAGATATAGGTTCATTTATGGGATAGCCGAATATCTACTAAAATCATGTATATTAGCCTTAATTATCAGATTAAATCTGTCCGTTGAATCGTGTCTATGATCTTGATTCCCACCTTTCTGTTCTGCCCCTACAGTTATCTTCTCATTCTCCTATGACCGGGTTTCCTTCATCCACATGGCCTGACGAAGACTTTATACCTGTTCAATTTTATTCGTTGAGGTGTAATGATTATGTTTCATGCATGTCTTGATATGAGGTTAATTGACTGAACCTTGTACCTTTCCGCCATTTTATTGAAACCTGCAGGCATTAATAACACACAAAGAATATGATTATTAAACTGAGGAAATGTATACCATTGTCACTTCATTTCCCGCTATCATTGACAAACTTCTCAAAAATGACTCTTCGTCCTCTACTTTTATCGTTACATCTTCCCATTCTCAGTTATTCGTGTTGAGAGAATATGCTGCAAGTTTTAAGTTCTTTCAAGACACGTCCTTTTTCCAACTGTCGTCTGCCAATTCGTCTGTTCAACTGGCGGTTCATCCCATCATTTTGTCAGTTATGCTCTCCCTCCATTGAGTGCCTGTGATTTGTCCTTTCATTCACTCATTTTTTGAATGAATTGCTCTTTATTCCTTCTTCAACTTCGTAAAGCACACTGCATTTTCTCCTTGAGTCTGTGAGTTGTTTAACGCCTTCTTCTCCTTTTTCTACCTCTCGTAAGTTCTTCTTCCCCGTTATTTTTCTTTTCCTTCTTTGCAATTTTATATTTTAGTGGGTTTTTCAGCCAACTATGGAGGATGAGGTAGAGTTTAAGGTCAAAGTTTCCCTAGTTAGGAACCAAGATGAGTTCACCAGCTTCATAACAGCCACCAATATGCTTTCCCTCCAGACGTCATCTGTGCTTTTGGGAACGAGATACTTAAGTCTTCTCCTTGCAAACCTCCATACCATATCAGCCTTTGTCCTATGTACATAGACTTAGGACTAAAACATTTATTTTCCCCTTTTCTTCAAGAATTCTTTAGTAATTTCAGTCTTGCCCCTTCCTAGTACACTCCGAGTATGTATAGGGTCCTCTTCGAAGGTATAACTTCAATTTAGGTGTCGACAAACTCTGTGTTGCGTACATTATCAAGAAACGCGGTATATCATACTATCTAGCTCCTCATCTTAAAGAAAGCAGAGGAGCCTTGATTACCGATATCCCAAGGGGGGATAAAGGATTGGAGAATGGCACACTCTTGATCGGTGGGAATTGGAGCGGTGATGGCCACTGGATAATCCCCAAGGTCTAGGGATCTTTTAATCGATTTTTATCTTACATATAAAAACTTGAACAAAAGGTCTTTTATGGCCAAAGAAATTTCCAAGCGGTTGTCTCCATCTTACAATTACCGAGAATGGGATTGGTATGATCACCTTGATCCAATCAGGGAGATCAACGTAGCTTACGTCCCTGCCCTTGCTCCTGTAGTTGAGGCTTCCACTCCCTCTTCATCAACTTCTCTGATTCCTAGAGGTATACCCGTTCCTTCCGTTCTTCACGTTTCTGTTTCTAGTACCTTGGTGTCTACCGATTTTGAGAAAGAGGAAAAAGAACAAGTGGTGTTGTTCCAAAACATTTCCCACGAAGTGGAAATGTTAAGGCATCTGCATAGCTCTCTTTGGGGCTCAGTCGATGATGGGCGGAATGTTTCTCAGAGTAGATCCCCCCGGCCCATCGTAGTATGCTCCCACTACATCACCATCTTCTATTCCCGTTGTCCACAATCTGCCTCCTGTTGCTCCAATTGTTCCTCCCGCCACTGCAGTTGAGGATGCTTCAGTACGGGCAGACATTTCTCCGCCTCCTCCCCCGACGACTGAAGGGTCAATTACCTAATCCTCTACAAGTTCCTAAGAGAGGCCCGAAGAGCCCACTTTATGGAAGTGAAGGCGGTATGTTGTGGCACCTCCCATTCCTACTTTTGTTAGTTTCTTGAACGATCCTCGTTCTTCTCACATCATCATGAAGGGGATCCAGTCTAATGTTGATGTGACCGCTATCCACAATCTCTTCGTTAGTGACCAGGCCATCAGGTTTAGTCATGGTTTGACGAAGGTACACTTTCTCCCTTAGTGTATTTCCTTTTTTGTTTACTTTCGTATTCTAACACTTAGGATTTTTTCTTTTCAGGTCGTTCCATCATAACGGTCTTCAGGAGTACTTCCACTCCTTAAAGCAGCAGATTACTGGCTCAAAGAAGAAGGAAGAGTACAACACTCACTTTGACCGTCTTCTTACCGAGAGGGATGTTGTGAAAAAGACTAAGGATGAACTCCAAGGAGTTATCAAATAGGAAGTGGATGCAGTTGTTGAAGAAAGGTCTAAGCTCAAGAACTCTTTGAGGGAGTCGAAGGAAGCTCTTAAGTCTTCAGAGAGAGCTTTCACTACACCGGAGAGAACCTGACCTTCGTCGAAGTGAAGTTGGCCACTATTGAGGAGAAGTTTTTGGCTGCAAAGGTGGCCAAGGCTAAGACTGAAGAACGAGAAGGAAGATCAAAGTTGAGCTCCAGACCTTATTTGATAAGGCTAAAGGAATTGCCAACATCACTGCTATAAAGCCGGTTAGGCCAAGGCTTCTCCCCGTATACCTCTTTGTGATGATCTCCCAGAGGGTCATTTAAAGATCAACGCCTCAACGGAAGATACTGTTGTCGATCCCGCCAACCAGGAAGCTTTATAGATTACTTATCTTTTCTTATATCTGCATTTTTCAATTCCTACACTTGTATTTTTCTTTTATTGTACTTGCATTTTAAAAAGATCATTTTGTAATTTTGAACAATCAATGAAATGGTATTTTGTAACACTTGCCATATTAGTGCTTTTTCTTTTTCTCTCTCTCTTTCTTAACGCTCGAATAAAACCTACTATTTGTCAATTTTCCTAGATACTTAAGCTAAAATTGGAAAATAATTCAAGTTTAACACTGAAGAGATTTACTTTGTATCAAATTTAAAGGAAATTCGGCTTACAATGCTTTATCTAGTACATCTGCTTTCTCTGTGATCCGTTCCCAGAGACTTCGATTTCTATTTTTTTATCTTATTTTTGGATGCCCCTATTTTTCTTTGGAACTTGTGGTCCCGTTTTTTCTTACGCTTCTACTTCTTTCAAGTTTTGTCCATTTTTATATACTTAGACATTTGCATCTTGTGTTTTTAACATTTCAGAGAAAAAAAATTTCCTGCTCTTGAGGGCTTAGGCCATGAGACTGCTGACCTTTAATTTCCACATTTCAGGGAGAAGGTTTCCCCGCTCCCAAGGGCTTGGCCCATGAGACCGCCGACCTTTAATTTCCACATTTTAGGGAAAAGGTTTTCTCGCTCTCAAGAACTTAGGCCATGAGACCGCTGACCCTTTAATTTCATATTTTAGAGAGAATGTGTCCCCTCTCTCAATGGCTTAGGCCACGAGACCGCCGACCTTTAATTTTTACATTTTAGGAAGAAGGTTTCCCCACTCCCAAGGGCTGCCACGAGACTGCTGACCTTTAATTTTAAAATTTTAGGAAGAAGGTTTTCCTGCTCCCAAGGACTTAGGCAACAAGAGTGCCGACATTTAATTTCCACATTTTAGGGAAAATGTTCCATTTTCCCAAGGGCTTAGGCCACAAGATTGCCGACTTTTAATTTACACATTTTAGGGAGAATGTTTCCCCACTCCCAAGGGCTTAGCCAAGAGATCGCCGACCTTTAATTTTCACATTTTTTGGAGAATGCTTCCCCGCTCCCAAAGGCTTATGCCACGAGCTTGCTGACCTTTAATTTAGTTTTTTTTTTAAGATGAGGGGCATTCCACAGTTTTTTCAGATCTTCTCCTTCTTTTTTGTCAAGTAGTAATATCTGCTATCGCCTATTCCTTTGACAATGTATGGCCCATCCCAGGTTAACCTGAACTTTCCCTATTTTTGGAAAACTTTCTTCAGGATTAAATCCTTTTTTTTAAATTCCCGTATTCTAACCTTTCTTCAGAAGTAAGCTTTTCTTATTTAATTGTAACTAGCCATCCGGATCAGAGCTACTTCTCTTCTTTCCTCCAACAAATCAAGGTTCTCCTTTAGGAGTTCTCTATACTACTACTCGTTCAATTCTGACCTTATAGTTGGGCTCCCAATTTCAAGTCCTATCCCCACTTCTGTTCCATATGCCAGGGAAAAAGGTCTTTCACTCGTCGTTTCTATAAGAGTGGTTCTCATGCCCATAGTACTGCTGGTATTTCTTCTACCCACCTTCCTTTGGCACATTCCAACCATTTATTCAAGTTGTCCAGTATAATTTGATTTGACCTCTCAGCTTATCTGTTCCATTGAGGATAATACAACGTAGAGAATCGGTTGGAGATTTTCAGGTCTTCACATAAGGTTTTTTACTAACTTTCTCGTGAACTAAAGCTCATTGTCAGAGATAAGAATTCGTGGTGTCCTGTATCAGTATATTATGTTTTTCCGTAAGAATCCTCTCACTTCTTTCTCGTGAATCCTTGTGAATACTTCACCATCAACGTATAGCTTCCATGTTTCGTTCTCTCCTTTGATCTATTATCCGTTGTCAACTTCATTCTCATCACCCATGAATTGACTTTCTTGGTTCATAATGAATTTCATATTGGTTGAGTTATATTGCCCACTTCTCCATTCTCCCGTTAACCTCAGGTGAGTGTAACAGGCTTCTGATTGGTGAGTCTGTCAGTACCTTTATGTTGTGTTCATAGTACCTTATTTCCAAGCACATAACAAAAAGGTACTGACGGACTCACCAATCAGAAGAATGTTACACTTACCTGAACACAACATAAAATACATTTATGTTGTGTTCACAGTACCTTATTTTCGAGCCTTTGTTCACATAAACCTCTATTGTCTTTCCAAACTTCCAAAAAAATTTGTCCACGAGCCTCTAATAAGTTGCGCCAACATTTTTCAACCCAAATGGCATTACTTTATAATAGAAAGTTTCATGTTTTGTTATAAATGAAGTGTTTTCTTGATCAGGTTGGAACATTTTCACCTAGTTATATCTGGAGAAAGCATCAATGAAACTGAGGAGTTCATGCCCTGACGTGGCGTCCACCATATGGTCTATACTTGGAAATGAATATTCATCTTTTGGGCAAGCTTTATTCAGGTAGATAAAGTCTACAAATATCCTCCATTTCCCATTCTTTCCCTTTATCATAACCACATTAGCGAGCCATTTCGGGTAGTCCACCTCGCGGATGAAGTCTGCTTTGAAAAGTTTTTCCACTTCCTCTCTGATTCCCATGTTCTGTTCTAAGGTGAAACTCACTTTCTTAGCTTTACTAGTTTATTAAGATTTGTATTCAGTGTATGACATATTATGAATTCAGGTATACCTGTCATTTTTGCGTGCTCAAGGTGAGAATGTCGGTTGCCTTCTGCATCTCGTCATCTAAACAGACAGGTTCAGTTTCCTCCCATGCCTCGTACCTCAGGCCCACCTACTCATCCTCATGTGATTGCTATTATTCTGTCACTGTCGTCGGCTCCTCCACTTTCCTTTTCGTTGTCTTCTTTCTCATCGATTCCAGTATGGTTACAGCACAGATACAAGAAGCATCTTGATCACCCGTTAAAGATGGATAATTCATCACTTGGTAGAACGTTGATGGCACAGCTTTCATCTTATACAACCAAGTCCTCCCTAGGATTTCATTATAGGGGATAAGGTATTTAACACTACAAATTTCATAAGGTAGTGGAGCGGCTTAGTGTTGACGAGAAGAACAATGATTCCTTTAGAGTAACTGGCGGCCCTGTTGAAACCTATCAGTTGTTGTGAATGTCCATGTAGTTGTTGATCCCCCATGGACATTTTCTCAAGTGTGAAGCAGTGTAGAATATTAATGGCACTCCCATCATCAACCAGTACTCTCCTCAGCAAACAGTTTTTAACTTGTATCGAAATGATTAGGGCGTCATTGTGACATTCATCATGCTCTAGATCCAAGTCATCGAATATCAATGGGATTCCCATTGTCATTCGGAGAATTTCCTCATTCTCAGATCTCCTCTAGCATTGGCTTCTTACAATATAATTTCTTCTCTTTCCTAGAGGCTCCCTCTTGTTCGGTCAATGCAGAAATGGTATAAAAATTCAAAGTGGTTGCTTCCCGTTATCATGTTTCTCCCCGTTACAAACTTCCTTTTCATTCTACCATTTTGGTTCTTCTCTTTCACATATTGATTGAGGTAACCGTCTTTGACTAGTTTCTCAATGTAATCCTTCAGCTGGAAGTAGTCCTTTATGTAATCTCCACTACTCCTATGGTATTAGTAGTATTTATCTTTGTCTTTGTAGTGCTGCTCCTTTGTGAGTGGGGTCCGCCTCTTTAACCAAGGCTTGTCTTTTATCATATCAATGACTTCATTTATTGAAACCGTGGGAGGTGTGTAAACTTTGTCTCTAGGATGAACATTATCAGCATATCTCCATCAGCTTTAAGTTTTATCCTGCTTACTATCACCCTGTTCACTGTCTTTCTCAATTCTCTGCGTTCTCTTATGGTCGGTCCTGGAGTTCCATTCTTCCTTTCAAGACTCATCATTCCTCCACTCTGCCAATTTCAGAAAAAATTTCTTCTCTTCTTCCAACATGATGTAGCTTTGTGCCCGTTGGAAAGTTTCAGCCATGGTTAATGGCTTGACTTTTGACAGGTCCTCAAAGAGGGGCGAGTTTAGGTCTAGTCCCCATCTGAAGCAAGTCTGGTAACTCGATCATCACAATTCTCCACCTTAGTCATCTCCTCTTTGAATTTACGTGTATATTCATGGAGGGATTCTCCTTTTTTGGCGAAAATAGTTAAGAGGTATTCGGTGTCCTCCATCACCACACGGTATCTAAGATGGTCCACCAAATCGGACTTTCCTTCATAGCACTTGAAGTTAGGGGCCACAAACTTCTTTGGTATTGGAGCCGCCAGGATTTCCAGACTCAGTGGTGTTCTGGTGAGTGACTCGAGATCGGTCTTTCTCGTACTACCCAGATTCCTCAGCTCCATCATGTCTCTTTCTAGCATCTCCTCCATAGTGGCTTCTGTCATGACTTTCGGTGGACAGGCTTCTCACGTTGTCTCTTTTGTATGGAGTTGGGAATAGATTTCTACCTCTTCATTCTGCACGTTCCTACTGTTATCATTGTCCCCCTTCCTGGCATCTTGTCCACCTCCATCTAAACGGTTTTCCCATTCTTCATGGTTGGTTTGTTGGCTAACCTCTACATGTGTTCGCAAAATCTCGTTGTAGTGTGTTGATCTGGTCTTGCACTGTTTGGCCACGCATTACGTAGTGCTTCAGCATTCCTCTGCTCCATCTCCTACATCTCATTCAGGATTTTCTGGAACATCTCAACTGGGAGAACGGGTTGGTTAACATGTTCCACCTCGTTCCTAGTTTTGTTTCCTTCATTAAGGGTCATTTTTTATCTGGTTCTAGACATTGTTTGGTTTTGGAAGATTTTTCCATAAGATTTTCTTTTCGCTATCAATGAAAGTACCAAAATATAAGTGATTTTTTCTCACACTTGAAGAACTATTAAGAATTTTAGAAAGAGAGTAATTGTGATGCTCGAAGAATGTGTTCTTACTTGGCTTGTAATGAATGAATAATGTTTACAATAAACCTGTATTTATAGGCTTTTATAGAATCTGATAACATATCTTTTAATAACAGAATTATCACTAAACATATGGAGAATATCCCCGTATCTATGGAATTATAGATATTCGGGAATATTCCCATATTTGGGGAGACATAACTTCATTCATGGGACAGTTAAATATCTCCTAAAATCATGTATATTAGCTTTAATTATCATATTAAATATGTCCATTGGATCGTGTCTATGGTCTTGATTCCCTCCTTTTCGTTCTGCCACGACAGTTATCTGTTCATTCTCCTGTGATTAGTTTTTCTTCATTCACGTGGCCTGATGAAGATTTTATAACTGTTCACTAAGGAAATTAAGATATGTATAATATGAGTCAATAGTACTTATCCAATTTAGCATGATGTTTTACATATGGACTCAAATTACATAATTAATAATAGATCAATGATACTTGCTTCGAGTAATATAAAATATACTTCGACTGCAGTTATATATTTATAGTAGAATTAATTATAATCAATAATTAATCGATTCAGTTAAAGAGTTAAGTCAATAGATTTTATTAATTATTGGAGCGTAGAATATTTTTGTCTTATCGATCCCTCTTCTAGCCTTGGTAAATAGATTTATGATTGTATTATGCACAATGAGCTTGTTAGAGGTTAATTAAGTTCATAGTCCCATTGAATAAAATTGGGCTATGGACTTAATAGGTTACGAGTGAGCCATGAGAATACAATTGGACTGAATTACAAACTGTCTCGTTACCCATGACCTATTGGCTAAATGGGTGAGAGGCCATGAGACACTCACATGACCGGTAGTTTCATCATGGGAAGGGGGGAGGGATTTCATTTTCTATAGTAAAATCTCTTTATATTGTCTTCTTCATATTCCATTAGAAAGAAGTTTTTTAAAGCTTTCATCTTTTGTCATGTGTTGACGCTCACTAAAAAGTTGGATAGTTGTGGGAGAATCCCAATATTATTGTGAGAATATTGGTGCTCATATACTTTGTATTTCAGCCACCTAAAAATAGAAGAGAAGTCTGTTCAAGAGATAAGAAGTTATGCTTTGTATAATATTCTTCCAACTTTGGCTATGTGGGTAATATTGATTGAAAAGCTATTTTCCAGGACTCCAACTTGTGAATATGATAGAGATTCTCAAATAAAGATCACAACTTGGTCAATCCCAATTCTCAATGAGAAATTTCTATAAAGGGTCCCTATTAAAAGAAAAATAATTATTTTCAGGCTAATCTTTGATTTTTAACAAAATTCAATATTTTTTATAGGAAAATTACTAAATTTTCCTTTTAATTTAAAAATTTTTGATTAAAATCTATGACTGCTAGATGCTAGTCTAACAAATGTAAATTTTAACAGTAGAATATTAGATCAGTGTCTAATAATAATTTTTTGCTAGAAAGGTTTAGCGCAATGATATTTTAGTTTTCTTCTCTACTAAAAGGCCTAATTTCATTAAAAACAAAAGTTAAAATGTCTTCATTTTCATTTTTTTCAGGATTAATATCATAGGACTCTCATGTACTTTACCAAAAATCAACTTACCCTCATAAACTAATTTTTTCTTAATTGATCATTTAACTTTCTCTATCCATCAATTTACTCACTGGCCATTAAATGGTTACATGCACAGCAGATACCTATTTTTTCTCCAATTTTATCCATTTCTTCAACTTTATAAGCTACTCATCTCTCATGTTTTTCCATCTAAAAATCAGCTACAAATTATATCTCCCTCTTCACTGATCTGTCAAATTTTTAACAAATTCTCCTCTAATTTCAACAATGGGTCGGTTTAAAAAAAATAACAATGATTCGGGTTTAGAGGAAAAAGAGTAACATTTATTCATGCTGGAGAAAAATAAGTATGGTTGATAAAAAAATATCAACGGTTTAGGTTTAGAAAAAATAGTAATATTTATTCATGCTAGAGAAAAATAAATATAATTGATAAAAATAGTAACAGCTCGGGTTTAGAAAAATAGCAATGATTCGGGTTTAGAAAAAAATAAGTAACGGTTCGGGTTTAGAAAAAATAGTAACATTTATTCATGAAGGAGAAAAATAGATATGATTGATTAAAATTAGCAACAGTTCAGATTTAGAAAAAATAGTAATGGTTGGGGTTTAGAAAAAATAGAAACGGTTCGGGTTTAGAAAAAATAGCAACATTTATTTATGCTGTAGAAAAATAAATATGATTGATAAAAAAATAGCAACGGTTCGGGTTTAGAAAATAGCAATGGTTCGGGTTTAGGAAAAATAGTAATGGTTCGGGTTTAGAAAAAATAATAACATTTATTCATGGAGGAGAAAGATAAATATGATTAATAAAACTGAAACCGAACGTGTATGAGACTAAACTTGAACCATTGCTGAAACTCGAGGAAAATTTATCAAAATTTTGACAAATCAGTGAAGAGGGAGATGTAATTTGTGGCTGATTTTTTATGAAAAAGCATGAGAGATAAATAACTTATAAGATTGAAGAAATGAGTAAAATTGAGAAAAAAATTAAGCATGTGACATGCATGTGACCATTCAACGGTCATGAAAGTAAATTGGTGGATGGAAAAATATAAAAGAACCAATTAGGAATGAAAATTAATTTTGAGACAAATACAAGGAAACCTATAATATTGTGCATGTTTTCAGTCTAAAAAAATCATTCTCAAACCATTTAATTTCTCCTGAATGAATCCGTTAAACCGTTTGTCTGCAAGATTAGCAACTAATCGGTTTCGTACACATTTTGAAAATTCAAAACGTATTAAACGGAATGAAAAAGCTAATATTTTTTTGTTGTTTAAAGAAACTGCCAGCTAGGCAGACATTGGAGCAAAGGCATTTGCATAATTTTCTGTTTGTGGACAGTTTCCAAACCGCAATTATTGCTTCCCCAATCAATATGTTACACATATTGCTCACTGATGCAAATTCTTAAAGGCGTAAAATGTGTGCATAAAAATCTAGTGGAGGTATAGAATTTGATCTCAGAGAAGTCCAATTATTTTGGATTTATTATTTACAAGCAAAGCCGAAGCTAAAGGCAGAATTTGACATGTCAATAAAGAAATTGAGAAACAAGGGGTTTGGCTTCATTAATTAAGCTTTTAGTTTTGCTTTGAAGAGAAAAACATGTGAACACTTGGATGTCTTTATCTACTTAATATCATTTTTTTGCCTTTTCGCAAAATTTCAGGGCCTAACTTCAACAGCCTTAGCCAACCCAGTCATTGTGATAAAGAAGGTCGGATAAAAAAAAGTGATCAAGAACGATAGTTATACCCTTAATAAGTGATGAAAGAGCAAAATCAGTTTGCTTTGCTTGCATGAATTAATAAATTCTTTCAAATGAATTTGAGTTTTGATATATGAATTGAGATGACATATAATTAGATTTTACATTCATATTCACGTAGTTATTGATAAGAATCATCATACAAAAACCTTACCTCATGTCAAATCAGAAATATTAAAAATTCTTCTATTAATTATTTAATACTAAACATGTATATTGAGAATATTATCGTTCGTGATTTTTGAATTCTCATGTCACTAAAATAAATAAATGATATGATAGCGGTCAAAAAACGCTATCGTATCGTTTCAATAGTGTTTCTGAAAATGCGATATATTCAAGTGTTATTAAAAGTCGAGGTCCTATGATAGTATTTTTAAAATGTTATGGTAAACTTTTTATAGTGTTTTTTAAAAGCTATTGTATGTCTCTCACAACATTTTTCAAACTGTATAGAAGACCTTTTATAGCATTTTATTCATGCTATAAAACGTTGTGACACGTGTTGCTATATTTTCTATGTTTTATTAATGCTATGAAATAGTTTTGAAACTTTTTTTGTTACTTATTCTTATAATTGTACAAATATAAAAAAATAAATAACTTTTTCTCAAAATAAAAAAATCAATTTAATTACTAAAAAATTGTTACATTCTATTATCCACTAGAAATCACATCTCAAAATGACAATTACATATTGATTCTTACATAGAACAATAAAAAGTAATATATCCTAAGAAAAAGATTAAAATCTAGTATAAGTTCGCATCTAAACAAATATTACAAACACAACATAAATCTGAGTAAAGGATAAGCAAGCCTTAGAAATTG
The DNA here is from genome assembly GCA_003255025.1 of Datisca glomerata. Classification (NCBI taxonomy): domain Eukaryota; kingdom Viridiplantae; phylum Streptophyta; class Magnoliopsida; order Cucurbitales; family Datiscaceae; genus Datisca; species Datisca glomerata. The sequence goes on from QANY01002203.1 coordinate 735,618, forward strand.
AAAACAAATTTGGTTTGTATGTCTCTCACTTTAAGCTTCCACTAACCTTTCCTCTTGATGGTCACCTACTAATACAAACCACAGTCACTCATATTGGAGCAAGCCTTACAATAGGAGCCTCCATTTGGTTAGTCTCCAATTTTACAGCTTACCTACCATGGGAAAATAAAACACCTAGACCTCTCAATGCAATATTAGTACACATACATCCATGTAAAAGAAGCAAGAACTTTAATTTTGAAATTAAGCACCCACAATGATATCACTCAACATTTAGAGGCTTAAGAAATACAAAGTAAACTCTTCAGAATGTACAATAATCTATAGCCCGACTGCATCGAGTATAACATAAAATAAGTCACCACATAAAGAATCAGTAAACAAGCTGTAGAAACTTTATGTTGTTTAAGAGAACAAAGAAATAAGAGTGAAAGGGAAGCAGTGAATAAGTTAGGTCATATACCTCCCTGCCAATGATGATGATGATTAAAGTAGTTTTGTCAACTGGACCTACTACAAGAAGGGCAAGTAAGCAATCTTGTCAGCTAAGCCTGCTACACAAACATTATGCACAAAACAAAGTGGAATATGCTTTCTTCATAAACTCAAACATTTGAAACATTTACCCTTACTACTACATTCAAAGTGGGAAAGTTGGACTTTCAACTTGTCAGATGAGAGTTCAAGTTACAATAAATATATCATTAAGAAGCATCAAAACTCGCCAACCATTGTTCAAGTCTGACATAGCAAAATATTTAGCTATAACAAACTTAAACAAGCTCGACTGAGATAATTTCCTCAGTAAAAATTATATTGATGATGATAATAATGCTTACATACAGAATTATACAAGAAGCCTTTATAAGCAGTAAAGAATAAAGAAGAAGAATTGATTCAGTTGTACAAAATGATAAAAAATTAAAGAAGGATCAAAGATCCTACTGTGCAATGATTGGCCAATGATATATTATTGGTTAGCCAATCATTGCTACGTGGTTTTTTGTTACAAAAGGTGTTGCTTATGTTCTGCGCATAGAAGAGAGAGAGTTACTAACGTGTAACTCATGAACACATGGATGATCCTTAGCTTGGTTGGCTTTGTGTGATTGGTTCGATTATGATTTGGCATGTAGTGTAATAACCATGCACATTTATGTACACAAGTGCATGGATTAATTAGCTTAAGGCAGTGAGCTTCAATACCCCCATCAAGCTTGATGTCATGGGAATGACATTCAGCTTGATATACAACTTAGTGAATGGAACATGAGCATAAGGCTTAGTGAGTATGTTAGCAACTTGGGCTGTGGAGGGAATGTATCTGATATATATATCTTTGGACAACACCTTATCTTGAACAAAGTGAACATCAATTTTGATGTGCTTTGTTAGAGAGTGAAACTATGAATTATGAGCAAGAGAAATAGCATCTTTAGTTATCACACCAGAGTATATGAGTTGTAGTAAGAGAGAACTGAAGCTCTTGAAGGAGAGAAGTTAGCCAAACCACATCACAAGTCGTTGAAGCTAATACGTGATACTCTGACTCAGTACTAGACCGTGCAATAGTTGATTGCTTTTTGGAACTCCAGCTTAAAAGATTATTGCCCAGGTATACACAATAACCAGTAGTGGATTTAAGATCATCAAGAGAATTTCCCCAGTCTGCATCAGAGTAACAGGTTAGAGCCAATTTGGTAGCTGGAGAGAAATGTAAGCCATTGCCTTTGATATAATGCAAGATACGTTTGCAAGTAGTTCAGTGAGTAGTGGTTGGAGCAGAAATGAACTGGCCAAGCTTATTGACAGTAAATGACAAGTCTAGCCTGGTCATGATCAGATACTGTAAAGAGCCAATCAAACTCCTGTATAGAGAAGGATTTGGAAAAGCAGTCATGTATAAAGGGTTTAGTTGAGCGACACATAAGAGGTGGGGTACTTTTGGAGTCTGTCATATTGAACCTCTGAAGAATGACCTTGGCATCCTTAGTTTGTGTGAGAGTAAGACCTATTAGAGACCTACAAGCTTCAAAACCCAAGAATGAGTAGAGAGAGCAGATTGGTCATTTGCAGTAATAAGAATGTCATCAACATATATAAGAACAAAAATAGTAAGACATCTTGCACAATAAAAAAATAAAGGGGAGCCTGAGATTGAATTGGTGAAACCCCAAGATAGAATAGACCCATTTAATCTGTCAAATCATGCTTTAGGGGCCTGCTTAAGGCCATATAGAGTTTTGTTCAATCTGCATACATGAGTTGGCTTTGTGTTGTCTTTAAAACTAGGTGGTTGAGACATATATACAGTCTCTTGAAATGTGCCATTCAAAAAAGCATGGTTGATGTCGAGTTACTGAATATCCCAACCAAAAGTGACAGCAAGAGTGATGACAGTGCAGGGTTTCACTATAGGGCTAAAAGTGTCAAATAATTCCATGCTCGATGCCTGTTGGAACCCTTTAGCAACTAATCAAGCTTTATACGTGCTTATGGTGCCATCAGAATTATATATAACCTGAAAAATCCACATGTTGACAACCACTTTCATTTCTGGAGAAGCACGAACTAAAGACCATGTGTTATTCTTTATAAGTGGATATTCAGCAGACATTGTAGCTTTCCAGTGTGGATTTTGAAGAGCTTCTGATACAGTACTTGGTTCTAAAGAATGACTAAAGGTAGAAGTAAACATCCTTGGTTTAAGAGTTCATGTTTTGGATCTGATGAGCATATGATGTGTAGGTTGTGCTGCTATAGGTGAAGTGACAGAGGGTGGAATAGAGTGTGAGGCATGAATGTGTGAAGTGGGAGGAGTGGGGGATGATGGGGAAGGAGAGAAGAGATAAAAGCAACAATATTAATGGGAAAAGAATAATTAGGGGAAGAGGAAGAATGATATATACCTGAGGAAGCTACTCTTGGATGTGCATGTGGATAAGAACAAGTTGAGGATGGTTCTGCTACAGTGGTGGAAAGAATGGTTGTACCAGAAGGTTCTGCAAGAGAAAAGTCACATAATAGGGAGGCATAGAGACAATAAGAGAAGATTTATCATACTGGGAAGTAAGATGCATGTATGTAAACTCAAATTCATTAAATGGAGCACTCATGCATACATAAACCCTTCCAGTGATAGGATCAATGTGTGAGGTACTATAACCTATAAATACACACTTCTTTGAGTGAAAAGCAAACTTATGTGTATTGTAGGGTCTGAAAAAGGGGAAACATGCACAACCAAAGGCATTAAGGGAAGAATAATCAGATTGCTTCCTAAACAGCTTCTCAAAGGGTGTTAGTTGACCTAAGACAGGAGTAGGAATGAGATTGATAAGGTGAACAGCAATCGAGAATGCTTCCACCAAAACTTGAGAGGAAGGGAAGCATGAGCAAGCTAGATAGACCATTTTCATCTATATCTCTATGCTTTCTTTCAATTTTCTCATTTTGTTGATGGGTGTGGGGGCATGGATACCTAAAGATGATGCCTAACCTAGTGAGCATATGTATAAGCTTATGGAACTCACCACCCCAGTTAGTTTGGAGACATTTTAGTTTAAGATTAAAATGTCTAGTGATGTAGGCATGAAAGTGTTCAAAAATAGTAAAAACATCATACTTCAGCTTTAAAGGTAAAATCCAAGTAAATCTTGTGAACTCATCAAGAAAATTAATATAATATCTCTAACCTTGTGAAGACAGGTGTGGGGAGGGACCCCAAACATCAGAGTAAACAATTTCAAAAGGTTACTTAGTAACAAAAGTAGAGGGAGGGAAAGTGGCTTGATGATTTTTGCCAAGAGCACAAGCATCACAAAAAGAAAGACTTTTTGCATTAAACTTTGAAATTTTTACAAGCCTTGAAGTATGCTGTAAAACTTGGGGAGAAGGATGTCCTAAACGTAAATGCTACAAGTTGGCATTGTTTTTGGAATTAAAAACAGAGTGTAATGCAGATAAAAAACAGGCAAATGGCAGATGCTTGGAGACTTTAGCATTGCTGAACTGTGACAGAAGGAACTGGTATAAGCCGTTCTTAAGAACACCATGTAGGAGGACCTCTTTTGTATTCTTGTCCTTCATGAAACACACATTAGAGTCAAATTCCACAGTAATTGGGTTATAAATAGTTAGTTGAGGTACACTAATAAGATTCTTAGTAGCAGATGGCACATATAGCATTTGTTCAAGAATGAGAGATATAAACTGGTTTGAAGTGGGAGTAACAGATTTGCCTACATGTGTAATATTGAGATACTCACCATTACCAACTTGAAGTTTACCTTTACTCTTATAGTCATTCTTAGTGACAAGTTACTAAGATCAAGGTTAACGTGAGTGCTTATTGAACTATCCATATACCAGGAAGCATCATCTATTAAAGTTGAGGAAGAGATGTAGGAAGCAAGACTTCTCTGTGATGAGTTTGGGCTAGTAAAGTTGGAGTTTGATCCCTAAAATTGAGGACCTTGATTGTCAGTTGGTTGAAAGTCATAGTTGAATCTATTGTACAAGGCATAATGGCCTGGTTTATGATAGATTTGACACATAGGCCTGTTATTGCCTCTTCTCCTGCCCTTTCCTCGACCTCTAAAGGAGCTAGAGTTACCTATATTGGAGTTTTGAGGTACAAATTGTTGCTGAGAGTGAAAAGGACCCCTGGCAGGTTGTTTTGAGAAGTTTACAACATTGACAGAAGGGTTATGCACATAATTGTTTAAGTGTTCAAGCCTCATTTCATGGCTTTGTAACATAAATTGTGCCTCTTGTAAGGACATTGATTCACTCAACCACTTCAGGGTCATATTCACTGCATAAATCACCTAAAATGTAAAAAAGCATATCATCATCTGATATTAATTTACCAGTGGCAGAGAGGCTATCAACTATAGCTTTCATTTTCAAAATGTAATCACTAATGCTAAGAGCTCATTTCTTAGCAGTTTGTAATCGGAATCTAAGTTGAAAAGCTCTGGTCTTAGATTGTTTAGTGAAAAGTTGCTCGAGAGACCTCCATACTCCATGGGAAGTGAGGCAACTGACAACATGTCTAAACATTTCTTCAGTCACATAGGAGAGTAACCAGGACATGAGGTGTTGATCTGTCCTCCTCCAATTGATATAATCTAGGTTGAGAATGAATGGGGCCTCTGTAACAACAATGACTCATTCTGCAGCATTGATTAGATGAAGATTTTTTATGAATTCATCAGGAATTTGCACAGACCCGAGAAGATAGGGCGCAAGATCATATGCCATGACTATAGAGAGAATCTGGGATTTCTAGAACACGTAATTTTTCCTATTAAGACGAATAAAGAAGAGCAATATATTGTTTGGGAGCATACTGGGTAGGGACATGGGAGAATTTGTAATAGTGTTTAAAATAGGGGTGTGAGTAACAGATGTGACAGTAGGATTAGGAGGAATATTTGTTTGTGTATTTGCATGAACATTGGCTTGGTCATTGACTTGAGCCTCAGACCAGATGTATTTGAGGCTCTAGTGGTGGTTTCATTTGCGTTAGCCATTACAGACTGAGAGAGAAAGCTCTGATACAAATTTAAGCGATCTCGATTGAGATAATTTCCTCAGTAAAAATTATATTGATGATGATAATAATAATGCTTACATACAGAATTACACAAGTAGCCTTTATAGGCAGTAAGGAATAAGAAGAATTGATTCAGTTGCACAAAATGACAAAGAAATAAAGAACGATCAAAGATCCTATTGTTCAATGATTGGCTAATGACATATTATTGGTTAGCCAATCATTATTGCGTGGTTTTCTGTTAAAGAAGGTGTTGCGCATAAAAGAGAGATAGTTGCTTACATGTAGCTCATGAACACAGGGTCGATCCTTAGCTTTGTTGGTTTTATGTGATTGGTTCAATGATGATTTAGCATGCAGTGTAGTAAACCATGCACATTTATGTACACAAGTGCAAGGGTTAATTAGCTCAAGGTAGTGAGCTTCAATAAATAAAGGAGGCAATTCACTTATTAATGCTCTAAACATATTACTTGAAGACGAAACTGATTAATTACCTCGAGCTTATTGAGGTCTGTCGGAGCTATGGTCTCAGTATTACCTCCTTGATTCATCATATCATTAGCATCATGTTACATATACCAAATTCAAATGAGCAAAGCATGTTCGTGAACTTACCAAAAACATACAGGGACATTCGGGGACTTAATTGAATATATAATATAACTTAAACTTGATCGAGCTCCACAAAAAAGGCAAATATTAATAGAGCATTTCAAGAGACATTTTATTGAAAAGCAACCAATACAACAAAAATGATTATAAACATAGCCTAAGGAGAAGGTATTCTAATGCAATAGTGGTAATTGCATATAATCTTATTGATGGGTTAATTATTGAAACTACAGTAGCTCCATCAGAGAATTGCAAAAGAAAACTTACACTGCTACCAACAACAAGATATAAGGTAAAAGAAACATAATAAATATTTCTTCCCTCATCCTTGTGCTAAACGTCTTAACACCATAACTTAGTCAATTTGCAAGCATGCCGCCTAGCCAAAATCTGATAGAGTTCCATATTTTGGATTCCAATACCGCCACATTGGTTTATGTTAAACTCTTCATATAATCAAGTTAACAGAAAGAATATCGTCAGCTAAATTTCTACCAAATAACTTATAATCCAGAGACCATAGTCTGTTGAAAGGAAAGAATAGTAATTTGATAAATTGATTGGGCATTAGAAAATAAAAAATTAATAATCATATTCTTGAATAATGAGCTGTTGCTCAACACTACTAAGTGAGTGTCAACAAATAGGATGAGATGTTAACATTGTTCAATGGAACATTTGTAGCAAGTCTAAGTATTAAAAGCAATCCCTTAACTCTTTCTCGATCTTTTCCTGTAATAGTGCTGCTTTTTATGCAATCAATCAACTCAACTAGATCTTCTTATTGAAGACAAAGAGTATGAAGAACCCAAGTCAGCTACCTAAGGAAGCCACTATCACTAAGTTGTCATTCCCCCTTCGAAGATTTATTGTCATGAAGCTTCTGTCATATACTGTTATTGTCTTAGCTTAGTTAGCTTATGTTATTCTTGTTAAAGCGCAATGAGCTTAGTTAGTTAGTTAATTTAGTTGTTTAGTTGTTATGTATCATGGAGTCTATATAAGCTCATTCATTACTCTATTCTACAGTTAATGATTCATTGATTAGTGAAATACATATTCTCTCAAATTATATCATGGTAGCAGAGCTTTAGTGCTTTCTCAAACTCTCAATTTTTCTTTTCTCTTCTTTCTATCTTTTCGACGTGAAGTCAAGCATCAATGGCTTCTTCAAACAATGAATCAACTGCTCGAGATTAAGCAGATGTTGTACCTGCTTATCAAAATAATACTACTCAAAATAATGTTGTCCAGAACAATACCCCAATTCCTACTTCGTTTTACTCATCTTCTTCCATCACTATTTCTGATGCCATAGCTTTTCTCTTAAAGAATATTTTACCTATCACCATAAGGTTAGATCGTGGAAATTATATCTTTTGGCCCTCTCAAGTGTTGTCATCCACAAATGTTTAAGGTTTATAAGATTATCTCCATGGAATAATTCCATATCCAGAGAATTACATTGCTACCACAGTCTCAACAAGCATAAAATTTTTTGCAATTAGCAATTCTACTACTCAGAGTGTTCAAATGGAAGAGGTATGACCAATTTATTCTAAGTTGGATGCTTTCTTCCATCTCAGAGTCTATGTTTAGTCACATAGCCAGATGTACCAGCTCCAATGAAGTTTGGAAGGTTCTTCAAGAAATCTTTGCTACCCAGTCAAAATCAAGAATTCTGTAGCCTAAATTTCAGCTATAGATAGTGAATTAAAGAGCTATGAGTATCAATGATTAATACTCAAAATGAGGTCAATAACTAACAACTTGTCAGCTTCAGGTTAGTGTGTTAATGATGAGGATCGGTTATTATACATCCTGGAAGGACTTGGAAATGAATAGGATTTTGTTGTTGTCAAGCTGGTCTCGAGAAAAGATTTGGTTACCCTGCAAGAAGTATAATACATGCCTCAAAGTCAAGAAATGAGACTAGAGCAAAGTCAGTCTCTAGTCACTGATATGGTCAATACCAGTGCAAATGTTGCACAGTTTGGTTCACAAAGAGGAAAAGTGAGTTGTGGACCTCAAGATAATTTTTCAAGCAATGGTCATGGTCAAAGAGCTTTTAGAGGTCGTGGAAGAGGCAGAGGTCGTGGAGGGCCTCGCCCAATTTGTAAATGTGCTGGTCACTTAGCATTCACATGCTACAACATGTTTGATAGTGAGTATCAACAACCTGATCAATACCAACAATACTCTGACACTCAGCTCACATTGCAAATTTCAGCCATGGAGAAGATGAATTTTGGTATATGGACAGCGGAGCAACTCATCATGTTACCTTAGATTTAAACAATCTTGCAATAAAATATGAATACAAAGGTAATTGGAAGCTCACTGTAGGCAATAGTAAGTCTTTAAACATTACTCAGATTGGTACTAAATAGATATATTGTGTCACTAACTCTAAATCAAATCATTTGTGTCGTTACTAAAACTAAAAATCTTCTATGTGTTTCCCAATTAACCAAAGACAATAATATCATTATTGAATTTGACTTCATTTTTTAATTCATAAAGGACAAGACTTCGAGGAAGGTTCTGCTACAGGGAGTACTTGAGAAAGGCTTGTATCATTTTGTCCTACCAAAAGCTTATCCAGGCCCACAGTCTATTGAATCATCTTTATTTTTCTCTTTGTACAAAGCTCCTTCTGTTAATCCCTTACAAAATTATGTTTCATGTATTTTGTCTAATGAGAGTAATGTTTTCAATTCTTCTTGTTATGATAATGTAAACATGAAAAATTCTAGCAATAAAATTAGTGTGTGGCACAAAAGATTTGTCCACTTGTCAATTCATGTTCTTAAGCTTGTTCTTAATGATCTTCATATTAGTTCTAAATCTGTCAATAATCTAGACTTATGTGATGTGTGTAAACTAGGAAAAATGCATCAGTGTTCGTTTCCCTCTTCCGCAAACAGACCTCTAAACTTTTTTAACTTGTGCACTCTAACATTCAGGTTCCTTCTCACACATATAAGTTTCAGGTTTCAAATACTATATAAGTTTTGTTAATGACTACTCAAGGTATACTTTTATTTATCCTTTGAAATTTAAGTCTAAAACCAAAACCATTTTTCTGCAGTTTATAGCTTACATAGAAATACAATTTGATACCAAAATTAAATGTATCCAAACTGATAGGGTGGGGAATATAGACCACTGTTACCTATTCTCAAGCAATCTAGTATCCTGTTTAGGCATCCATGTCCTTATGAACATCAACAAAATGGCAAAGTAGAACGTAAACATAGACATGGGTTTAACTTTGCTTTCTCAGTCAAACATGCCTCTTAAATTTTTATGGGAGTATTTTCATGTTATTGTCTATATTCTTAATAGACTTACAACATCAACTCTTGCCAATAACTCACTGTTTCAAACCTTATCTTGCACTAAACCATATATATCATTTCTCATAACTTTTGGATGTTCATGTTTTCCCAACTTGAGACCCTATAACTCTCATAAATTCCATTTTCATACTACCAAGTATGTTGTTGTTGGTTAAGTGATTATCATAAAGGTTATAGGTATCTTGAACCTATTTCTGGTAGAATCTATATTGCTAAGATTGTTGCATTCAATGAGTTTGAATTTCCTTATTCAATCTTATGCTCAAAAGTTCCTAAATCAGTCACTTCTGATAATATGTCTTTACAATATTGACCAGTCTATACTTTTCCAAATATATCTCATTTAATAGGTTTTGAGATTATCTAATGGTCATAATGATACACTCACTTCTCAAGTATGTGCAGCAGTACCATCTCAGTCTGTCTCAATCTCTCCTTTATCAGGTACACATTCAAGTCAATCTAACCCCTTTTTGTTACCTACACAGAATAATGTTCCTTTGATTACTGTTCCTTTTGCTGATATGTCCACTGAATCTTAGAATCAATCTCAATCCTCTAGTCCTGAACCAAACCAAAACCAGTCTAGTGAACCTATAAATTTAGCATCAAATTCATATTATCAACCTAGAACCTAAACATCTTATAATAACTAGGTCCAAGAATGGTATATATAAACCCAAAGCCTTTATTAGTGACACAAGTAACATACATACAAGACCAAAATCTATTAAGAGTGCCTTGGTTAATCCCAAATGGAAAGTTGTTATGGTTGATGAATTGCAGGCTCTTAAGAGAAATAATATGCATTGTTGTCTCACCTCAGCCTAACGTGCACAACGTTGAGAATAAATGGGTTTTTACGATTAAGTACAACTCTGATGGCACACTAAACAAGTACAAAGGCAAGGCTTGTAGCTAAGGGGTTCCAACATAGGCAGGTATTCACTACTTTGAGACATTTAGTCCTGTAGTAAAGCCATCTATAGTCAAGATTATGATTACCTTAGCAGTAAATTTCAATTGGGAATCACATCAAGCTGATGTCAATAATGCTTTTCTAAATGGGGAGTTGCAAGAATAGGTGTATATGTACCAACCTGTAGGGTTTATAAATGATCTGTTCCAAATCATGTTTGCAAATTAAACAAAGATCTTTATGGTTTAAAGCTTGCCCCTTAAGCTTAGTTTGATAAGCTCAAGGCTGCTCTTATTCAATGGGGTTTCAAAGGTTCCAAGTTTGATAACTCTGTTTTCTTTCTTAAAACTTCAAATCATATTGTGCTTCTTCTGGTATATATATGTAGACGTTATTTTAATTACGGGAAGCAACAGTATACTAATTCAATAGCTCATTCCAGATCTAAACAAGAAGTTTGCTCTGAAAAGCCTTGGTAGCTTAAACTATTTCCTTGGAATTGAATGTTTCAGAGATCAAACAGGTATATACTTAACACAGTCCAACTACATTAAAGATCTTTTGAGTAAGACCAACATAAAGGACTCCAGACCCTGCATTACTCCAATGAACTCATCTGTTAAACTAAGTAAGCACCCTAGTGTACCACTTGAAGATTCTACTCTTTATCGAAGCACAATTGGTGCTTTGTAATATCTGACCATGACTAGGACAGATATTACCTTTTCTATCAACAAATTAAGTCAATTTTTACAAGCCCTTACTTCTTAGCACTGGACAGCATGTAAACGGGTACTTCAATATTTAAAGGGTACTGTCAATTATAGGGTTTTGTTTCAGACACATGAGATTTTAAGCTTGGAAGGATTAACTGATGTTGACTGGGCCAATTGTGTGGATGATAAAGGGTCCACAAATGGCTAAAAAATAACATATTGTAGCAAAATCAAGTGTTGAATCAAAATACAGGTCTTTGTCTCAAGCGGCAACATAGATTTTATGGCTGCAATCTTCTTTTTTTCAGGAGCTTCAGATTAGTATTAATTCATGTCCCACATTATGGTATGACAATGTTAGAACAGGTTTATTGGCTTCAAACCTAGTTTTTCTTTCCAAGACAAAACATGTTGAGATTGATGTACACTTTCTAAGGGAAAAGATTCTAGCTAAGCAGCTCATAGTGAAGTATGTTTCTACTGATGCACAAAATACAGATATTTTAACCAAGCCCCTTCCTCAGGCCAAATTTGAGTTCTTAAGAGGCAATCTCAACATCATTCAATCTCATTTTCACTTGAAGATGGGTGTTGAAGATAAAGAGTATGAAGAAGCCAAGTCAGCTACCTAAGGAAGCTATTATCACTAAGCTGTCATTCCCTATTCGAAGCTTTACTATCATCAAGCTTCTATCAAAGTTTGTTATTGTACTGAGCTTAGTTAGCTTATGTTATTCTTGTTAAAGCTTAACGAGCTTAGTTAGTTAGTTAATTCAGCTGTTCAATTATTGACTTATTATATATCAAGGAGTCTATATAAGCTCCTTCATTACTCTAGTGTAATGTTAATGCAATACATATTCTCTCAAATTCTATCAAAGGCTAAGCTTAATCTCATTTATGGCACTACAAGAAATATGGCATTCTACAAGAGGCAGATATCCCCGTAAAAAGTAATCCACAGGGATCATGCGGCCCATGTGACAACCCCTCATATTAAAAGTCTGTATTTTTCACGAGGTGCAACGCTTCCTTTGAAAACCCCTCTAGTATCTCACTTTTTATAGGATTTTTCTACTCCTGTAGAACGTTGTTCAATTAGGTTTTATGACTCATGCTACTTTTATACAACAGGAGTTTTTAATTCTCGTGAATTAAGATTCACAAATATTTTTGTATCCTATTAAATCAGATACCGTAAGGTTTTTTGAATCTCATTGATATAGTTTTTTTGTTATAAATTATACTTCTTATAAAGAGATTTTCTTGACATTTTATAAATGTTATTTTTTACAATCAATTTATATGCACCTGTTTACGTACATATTTAAACATTCAAAATTGATACATTACTAGACTAAAAGGCATTCAAACATTATTTAATTTTCACAAAATATCATCCATAATTGTCATCTAAAAGTATTAGTACTTAGTCTACTAATACAACGTGTTATTCAAAAAATAAAAAATATCTAAAAGTTTCATAGACGCTCCAAAATAACCTCAAAGTTTCACTGCTACTCTTCAAAATTTGATGCCATGTTGAAATCCTTCAAGGGATTATAGGTCCTACATTTTAAAGAATAAGACAGTAAATTTAAGATAATTTCACATTGCTCACATCATCATTTTATACTTTTAAGCACGCAAATAAATTCTATTTCAATTAATATGATAAAATGACAAAATTTAGCCTATTAAATCTCAAAGCATGCATAACCGAATATAATTCATTCTCTAACAACCCCTAACTTATACCCCACCCCATCCTCAAAGAGTACTCTTGAACCTCAAAGCATGTGTTACCAACGTCGAAAATAATAACTTTTCTACCAATCGAATCTAAGATGCATAACTTGATGAAATTCGGACTCAAACAAATTCAATTTCAATTAATAATGGTAAAATAAAAAAATTCATCCTCTTAAATCTCAAAGAGCATGCATAATGGAACATAATTCATCCATTAACAATGCCCACCCCCTCCCCCCACCTCTATATTTCAATAAAAGTCTGCCTCTTAATTTCAATTTTCACCATAGAAGTAGGAATTAGTATTATGTCAATATCCTCAGTTTTTCATATTTTCTTTCTTATCATTATTCTCAACTTCGTTATTATGAAACATCTCATATCTGGCTAATTGCTTAATAAACAATTTTCGTAGTAGTGTAAAGCTTCAAAAAACAAACACTACATAATTGCTTAATACCCAATCATTCACATATAAAAATGTACTTACATGAAAATCTAATCTCAGAGTCCTGAATCACCATTTCCAAGTACATCACGAGTCCAATTTACATCCCTAAGACCCCAACCGAAGTAAATTGACAAAAAATCAAGCTAATCACATTCTCAATAATCCACACACTATAAATTCAGGTGAAGAAATTCATGAGAAGTTCTAGCATATACTACACATTAAACTGCACATCAATCTGAAGTATGCAGCAAGAGAAGAATAGACAACAAATCAAAAGATGAAAAGCAAATTATATTGAGCGACAAACACTAGAAGTTCAATTTCAAATGTTGTCTTCAATTTGATAATTTAACGGTCACCAATTGATCTCTGTCTAAAGAGCATACTCTTGGAAATGACCAAAAAAGATAGGGATCCAAGTATATCTGTACTTATTTACGGTATTCTAGAATATGAACAATAAATTAAGTGTAAAAGTTGGGTTTGGTACCTGTGAAACATGGTATTTAGAGCCATCAGTCAACAAAATAGTGAGATACCGCTCTAACTGCTGCCCATCATCTGCCAACCAAGCAATAGACGTTAATAATGTTAAGTGTGATCATATAAGTTAAAATAGTAAATACAAAAGGCAACCCTTGTTTCCTTTTATAAGTTTTAGAGCTAATTTACCCAATGTTGCTCTCTCCCAACATGGTTTTAGCTCTTGGCCATCTTCAATCCATGGATCGTTTCTATTTTTTGGAAGAGTTGCTAAGTCGTGGACTGCAACCTTGGTGACATCCCTTGCTTCTCTTGGAAGATTGTCCTTTAAACAACAAAAATATGTTGGAATGGGAAATAAGAACTCTACATATCAACATAGTATAAGAGTCAACTAGAATCTTTTATAGTTGAACAAAGTAAACATACTAAATAGAATTTAACATAAATGAAATCCTTAATGCGGATCCCAAATAGTTTCATCAGAGTGACCTAAGAATTACATCCATCACTAGTGTTTTTTATGAGAAACAATATTTTATTAGGCAAAAAATGAATACACAAGAAACGTTAGGAGTATAAGCAATCCACACCAACTCAAAGAAGATTAATTAGTCTCAACTGCCAAATTTGAATTAATCAAATACAAAGGAAAATCCCTAAAACTCCTTATTGTTAACCACCCAAAAATAAATCATAATTCCCCCACAGAGTATTGATATCCTCCAAAACTTCTTCAAAAAATCCTCATATTATGCTCCAACCAAAGGTACAATAAAACAGCAATCCTAGTATACCACAAAATCTGAAGCTTCCTGGGAAGCTTCAATGAAAAAATCTCACTAAAAGAAGTATTCACATTCCTCCAAAACACCTAATTGAACTGAAGATGGGACATCAAACAATGAATTATTTATGAAGAAGCTATCATGAATTTGTTGGTTCTCCATATTGAACCATCCTTCACATGGCACAAGTTATAGGTTTTAACACCCAAGAAAAGAAGCTGGTATATAACAATATAAATTTGTTGGAAACAATTGGACACAAAGGCACACACCTTATAAGCACCAACATAGAATTCATTCCCCAACGTATCTTCTATCATCTCCCGAAACCGAACTAGACTGTTGGGCTGAACCCATCTAATACTTGAAGCATTAAGAATCGAGACCTGCAAAAGCAAATTTTAATTGACAGGAAAAACAAAACAAATGCGCTTGCTTATAATCTGTAACAAAGATATACAAATATATCTTTTGTAAGGAGTTACAAAAGATTCACTGAACAAGCAAGACCATAATCAATTATCTAATTTTAGTTAGAGAGAGACTGACAAGCACCATCGTGATTAGCATAGAAAGAGAAACTGCGCTTCGAAGGTGTAGAGGAGGTTCAAGAGGCACCGCGCACGTGAAGGGCAGTGTGAAGAAGACTAGATCAAACCATTGCCATCACCATTTCAGAGCTAAACTTAACCGTCTCCAACATAGATTCAACAATTGAAAATCAGAAACTTTTAGGTGACCTCATTCGTGGGGATAAAATGGAAGAAAGAACGAAGACAAGGTGTCGTGGGATTCTAAACTTACAAGAACAAATATAAGATAGAGAGTTAATGGAGAGACTAAAACCTGAGGCCGAGTGCTTACTAAACTATTGAAACCACCACCCAGTGATGAGACACACTGGATCAGATCTGAAGACACGAAGCAAGTCGTAGATCAACAAAGCTGAAATAGTTGAATCCATCCCCCATAAGCTTAGATGGAAAAAAGGGAACAGTGAAATTGAGACTCACCAGATAGGAAGATGAAACCCTAAGAAAACCAAAACAAAGCCTTTCTCACTTTAAGAGTACCCAAATGAGACCAAGAAGAAAACCAGATAGGAAACAGGAAAATTGAGACTCACCATATTGGAAGATGAAGCCTAAAGAAAACCAAAACGGAGTCTTTCTCGCATCAAGAGTACCCAGATGAGACCAAGAAGTGATAAAGAAGAAATCGGTGGAAGTAGATCTGTGAAGAAAATGAAATTAAAGACCCAACAGATGGGAACTCGAGCTCTCATCCTCGAGAAAGGCTCTCACCTTCGTGAGACTTCATTTTGCTTTGGGAGAGAGAAGAGGGTTTTGTTTGCGTTTTGAATTTTTGAGATAGAAGGCAAAATTTCAAGTCTCGCTTTTAATTTTCAGTACTGTTTTTTTTTATATTTTAACAAGATTTGTTTATGAGGTTCAATTAAAATCTTGTGGTTTTATGTATTTTACAAGAGAAAACTATGAACCTTGTATTTAAAATTTGTAGAATCCCTTATTTGTTGTAGTGTGATAAATTTCTGACTTTTCATGTATGCAACAATATCACCCATTAACCAATCGGCTACCAGCCTGATTTCGACACCCTTCGCAATAGCTGCCCATTAAAATATTTTGCCACCTAATATATCATGCACCAATCATTTTACAAACTATAGATAGTTCTACTAAAAGCACGTCATAAGTGAAGTTTTTGAGGTATTACACTCTAGAGTTGCCCGGGTTTAAACCCCCAAATTTCACAAGGAAAAGATATTGTACCATAGAGCATTGCGTCAGAACAAAGTCCCTACAAGAAAATTACTTTAACAGATAGATGATTTACATTACCCGAGCTCTTAGTCCCAGACGCAAGCTAAAAGTAATGGAGAACGTCAGACACAAAAATCACGGAAAGAAGAAAGCCCCATAGAGAACCACAATACTAATTACAAATCGCAAGATGAGAAAACCCAATCATCATGAGCTTCGTAACGGAGTAAAAATCCAGTAAAGGTAAACAAAAAATTAAGATGTAAGGCCTCAAAGTGACATATTCGGACAATAAAGCAACCCAACTCACAAGAATTTGGCAGAATTGTGAATCTTGACTTGTACCCTAAAATCGAGCTTAAGGCCTGAAATCTGAAACCTCAACTACAGTGAAGCAGATGAAATGATCTTACCTTGAAAGCATTTATACGTCGACTTTCAAAAAATTCCCAGCTTTAGAACTCCTGTCTGAACCATAAGAGAGTTGAGAGAAATCTACTAGGGAAAGAATTGGAGACGACGCTAGGGCGGGAAGACTCGAGGAAGATGTAGAAAAGTGAAAGTGAAAGAGAGAGCTTCTCGATAGAGAGCGAAAAAATATAAACTCATGAGAAAGCTTTGCAGAGAGCTAGCTGTGAGAGCTCGCTTCGTGATGGAGAGAGTTGTGAATGCGTTGAAGAGAGAACTGTGAGAGTCTAATTTGGTGAGTTTTGAAACTTTTATCCCCGTGCATGTGCCCCGCCCGGCGAATGAAATTGGTTTTTCATAGCATTATGATCCAAAACACGGTCATTATATGCTATAAAAGCACATAATTGTTGTATGTGTGACTATCTAAATAAACAAAGTCATTATCATTACTTACTAACAGAAGATCACACAAATTATGATGGAATAGCCAAAAATAGGATCAAAATAAAAGTTGAGTGATATAAGTATTAAGATAAGAAGTTTAGAGATTTTTTTTAATCATAACTTTATGAAAGTCCATAGACCAAACGTGTACTTTTCCAAAAAAATTGAAGCTTTATTCTATGAGAAAGTACACCTTCTTCACGTTAAACAAAGCCTTAAAACTAATATTATCTACTATGAATAGCCTTACAATCTTTGTTGTAAATTTTAATTTATTGTTTGGTGTGATTGAAATGATTTCCGCTTTGTATAGAAGAGATATTTTACAACATGACACTATTAGTAATTGTATTAAGTTTAGTTGTTGTAATCTATTTTCTGGTGATTAACTGGTCGAAAAGTACATACTTCGCACTTATTAAAATAATTTAAAACAAACATAGTATTTGAAATTAATATTAACTATTTTTAAAAATTATTGTAAACCAAAACTAATAGGAAAATAATAAGAATAATAAAAGCATCAGCTTGTTAATAATCATTAAATAGTTCTATATAGCATCTCTTTGAATAATATGTAAAATGATTTATTATGTCAATTGTCATATTTTCTTAATAAATTATTGATAATTTCTCTAAGTAAATAATATATTAATATCTTTCCTCAAATTTATTTATAAGAATTTCATTTTCTGAATAAAAAAAGTATTAACATAACTAATGTATGAATTTCAAACAAAAGTTTTATCATTGACTTAAAAGATTTTGAATTTTATATTAACGAAAATTCACATTTTCATTGGATAATATTAAAAAATAATATTTAGCTTTAGTAATAATTAAAAATAAATTATTTTTGAATAGAAAATAAAATTTAATAAATTAATGAAAATATATGTAAAATATATAATTTATATTATATTTTAAAAAATTATAAAGATAAAAAGAAAAATCAAAAGTTATACTGTTATCATCTTTTTTCATATAGTAGAGATGTAATCTTATTTTCTTAAAAAACAAATAGTGCGACTTGACAAAACTTAAAACTTTATTTCAAATGGAAATTGGAGACAACTTTCCAAACTAAGTAGTGGAACTAAAGTCCATATACTATTATATTCCGAGATCTACCTAACATGACTCCGATATTGATATTTTATTTAAATATTAATAGAATATGATATATGTATTCTACACTAACATTTAAAACAACTTTCTCTTGGAAAAAAGATTTAGATATTGAGATCAATTTACTGCAATTTGTTAATTATCATTAAACTAAATCGATCTAGTTATGCCCCCAGTAGTATACACATAACATAATATTTCTTTATATATAGTTTTTTATTGTGAATTGTGACATTTATTCGATATTTAGTATTGCCTGAAGGCACTAAACGTGTATATGTGGTAAAAAACTATAGTTTTAATAATCTTTTTAGTTTTCTATTCAATATATATAGTTTTGATAATATTTGTACATTCGATTACTCTGTATTCAATTTATGTGTACAAACTATAGATCTAAGTCTTGATGTAGGAAAAAAATCATAGATCTAAATCAAATAAAATGATTCACACGACAAAAAAGACCTATGGTGTTTATATTGAATGAGAATCTTGATGTTTTATATGTAATGGAACACTTGATGGCTAGTGAAGCGCATTAGAACGATGATTAGGATTCAAGGAAAATAGTTTCCAGAAATGGATTAGAAAATGTCAATTAATTCACCGCATTGAACTCAGTTACTCAACCTTTTCTAACTCCCCTTCGAACAAAAGTTTAAAAAGAAAGGATGTGAGGCACGAGTTAGAGAATGAAGAAGATGAATTATGAGTAATGATTATGTGTACCGTATTGCTTAGAATTCAAGAATGTGGTATATACCATCTTACATAGAGCAAGATTGAACTAGTTTTAGTTAAAAGGAATCAAGGTCAGTTGAGGAATTAGTTACCAGCATGGTATTTTAGCGATCAAACTTTTAGTCATGAAGTTAAATCTGTGGCTAAAAGCCTTTTTTAGCGGCCAACATTTTAGTTGGTCGCTAAAGACCGGAAAAATCACTCGGGAAAAAATAATAGGGTGTGCAACAAGTATTTTGTGAGCTTTTGCCGATGAAAATTCAAATTTCATCGGCAAAAATCTTATTTTTACCGACCAAGTTATAAATTGGTCGGTAAAGAACTACTTTTGCCGACGATTTAAATAATTTGTCGTAAAAGGTTGCCACAAAAATGATGTCATTTTGCTGGACGAATAAAACCCTATCATTCTGCTCTCACCCCTCAATCGACAGAGCTCACCTTCATTGTTTGTCGTCGAGTAATCCTCCTTCTTCTTCTTCATTGTTTGTTACCAAGGTTTAGGTAAGTAAATCTCTTCATTCTTTTTTTCAACGATTCATTCTTCATATTAAAAGCTAGGGCTTTACTGTTACAGTAGGTTTTTGAGAAATTGATACTTGGGGTCCCGAATTTTTGAAGATATATTCAATTTGGAGGTTCTCCAGGTATGTATAAACTCAATTGTGTGTTTTATATTTTTGTCGATTCTCTGAAATTATGAAATTTTGTGTTTTATGTTTTTGTTGATTCTCTGAAATTGTGAAATTATGTACTTTATGTTGCCGAATTTCTGAAATTGTGTGTTTTATGTTTTTCTCAATTCTCTGAAATTGTGAGTTTTCTGAAAATTTTAGTTACTCTTTGATTCCTGCAGCAACATATTCTGATTATATTTTTGGTGATTAAATTTAGAAGTTTTGCTTCTTATCTCCTTAGTTATAATTCTGTTGGTGGCAGTGAGGACATTGCCATTCTTCTTTAAGTTATAATTATGTTGTGGCAATGATGTTGAAGTTGTTTCTTATCTCCTTAGCATCTGCCCTTATTTTTTATTACATATCTGAAAATTTTTCTGTCTAAGTCTTTAGGTAGTTAATTCTGTATTTTTCCTGCAAGTTTTAATTTTAATTTATTAGCCATTACTGCTCAATTTCTTTTTAAGAAAAAGCATATAAAAGTTTATAATAAAAAATAAAGAATAAAATGATTTGCAAAACATGTTGAGTAAGGATATGTAGGCTAGTAAATTATTTATCCCATTTTGGATTGAAATCTTCTTTATGCATGTTATTTCTGGTTGAAATAGGACTACATTATTAACATTACTCTACTGTTATGAATTGGATGTGATGGGCCCCATGTTGTCTCTTGACAGTGAAGATTGGACCTACTTAGTTGGCTTTCATAGGATTTAGTTTTGGGAAATATTAGAACGCTTGAGCTTTAGTCATTAAGGGAAATCTTTACGAATACATGTGCTTGTGATTATGACATTAAGGGAAAAAGTTATAAATATGGTGCTTGTGATTATGACATTAAGGGAAAAAGTTATAAATATGGTGCTTGTGATTATGACAACATAAGAGAAATGCCGAGATAAGAGATATTCACGTTCTAATCCCAATGATTCACCATCCAATATAATTCTTAATTTCATGTTTATCTTTACTAATAAGTATATTTGCTTCCTCCATGGTAGACCCCAAAAGTCTAAAAGGAGAACTCTATAAGCCTAACACATTTGATTTAGTCATCATTAGTAGTATGATATTTATGTCAAGTAACATTATAAGTCAATACTCAAAGTAGTAATTAATATTGTAAAAAAAGAAAAATAAATAAAACTCTATAAATCGAATACATTTGATTTCCTTTTCTTAGCCATCTAGAGTTCTGATATTGGACCAGATATTTTCATTCCTCTTCCAAATATTAGTTAGTTAAATTAGCATCTATTCATATGACTTTAAATTGAAAATGTTTTAATTGCTTAGGAATTAGTATGTTGAAGGTTTTATTTGCTTAAAGATCTTTTGTTGAGAGTTTCTCCAAATAGTTAATTAATTTATAGAGTGACAAAATGAACAAGAGTTAGATAAAAATTCTTAATAGATTGTCTAAGAAGTATATTGATGGTATTTCATAGTTTATGAGCGTGGCTAGTAATTATCTTAATGTAGAGGGGAAAACTCGTTGTCCATGTAAACAAATATCTTAATTCAAGACAATTATCTTTTGTAGAAGTTAAAATGCATTTATGCCAATATGATATGGCATTGAGCTATGATCGTTGGGTGTTTCATGGTGAAGAGATACAAAGATATCACCATTCACCAAATATGAAAATGAATAGTACTACATCTCACCTTGGTGGTGATGATGATGATGGTGATGAGATGAGAGAAATGTTAGATAACATGTGTGGTTTTGTTAGGATGGAGATGAATGGTGAATGAGTTGGAGAGGATAATACTAATAAAATAAATCTAAATGCAGAGACGTCAGACAGATTTAGTGATTTGTTTAGTGAAGTCGAAGAAGAACTTTATCATGATTGTCAAAAGTATACTTTACTATCTTTTATTGTGAAGTTGATGCATATCAAAGTGCTTAATCATTGGATCAATAAGTCATTTGCCCAATTACTTGAAGTTTTAAATGGTTCTCATCCTGTAGGCTCAAAAATTTCAGCGCCTTACTATGAAACCGAAAAAAATTAAGAGATTTAGGTTGAGATATGACACAATTCATTCTTGTAAATATAATTGTACTTTATTCTGGAAAGAGAATGAAGGAAAAGACAAATGTCATGAATGTGGTGAACCAAGATATAAAATAGATGATGGGAAGGGTAAGAAAGTTCCCTAAAAAGTTTGTGTCACTTTCCTATTATACCCAGACTTTAAAGATTGTTCAAGTTAAAATACACATCGTCCGATATGAGATGACACAAGGAGAAACGTGTCAACATTGAAGGTGTATTGAGACATCCTGCTGATTCAAAAGGTTGAAAGGATTCTGATAGGCAATATAGTTAGTTTATAGAAGATGCTCAAAATGTAAGATTAAGACTTACAACAGATGGATTTAAACTATTCGGAAATATGAGCAACTCATATAGCATGTGGTCAGTCATATTAGTACCTTATAACCTTCCTCCATGGAAGTGTATAAAAGAACCATTCTTTATGATGGCGTTACTAATTTCTGGTCCAAGATCACCCGGTAAAGATATTGATGTGTATTTTCAGCCATTGATAGATGAGTTAAAACAATTGTGGGATTGGGTGCAAGCATTTTATGTCACTTCTGGACAATCTTTTATTATGCATGCTGTTTGTTGTGGACAATTAGTGACTTTCCAGTGTATGGAGATTTGTCTGGTTGGAATACAAAATGGTACTTGGCATGTCCTATTTGCAACAAAGATGCATCTTCGTTGAGGTTACGAAGTAAAATATGTTACATTAGACATCAATGATATTTGTCTTGTGATCATATATGGCAGAGGAGTAAATTGCATGACAGTAAACAAGAGTTTCGTGATGCACCGAGAAAGTCGACAGGAGAAGATACATTGAGGCAGTTAGATCAAATTCAATTTATCAAGTTTGGCAAAAACCCAAATAAGTTAGACAAAAAGGAAAGCGTCATTTAGATGGCCTTAATTGGACTAAGAAAGTGTGTGTTTTCAACTTCCAATTGCTCTAATTTAAAAATTAGACACAAATTGGATGACATGCATATTGGGAAAAATATTTACGATAATATATTAGGTACATTGTTGAAAATAGAAGGCAAAACAAAAGACACTTACAAAACTCGATTGGACCTAGCCGACATGAATATAAGAAAAGAGCTACACCTTGAACTAAAAGGGAACAAATATTTTAAACCACCTGCATGTTACACATTGACAGTAGAGGAGAGGAAACTTTTGTGGTTTCTTAAAGTCAGTCAAGTTTCCAGATGGCTTCGCAGCAAACATATCACAATGTATCAACCAAGCTGAAGGTTAGGTTTCGAGATTGAAAACTTGTGATTGTATTGTTTTACTGCAAAGACTTTTACCAATTGGGGATTCGTGGTTTATTGGGTAAGGATGTGTGCACTACTTTGGTTGAGTTGTCTAACTATTTCAAAGAATTGTGCTCAAAAACACTGAACACAAAGGACTTGGATATTCTTAGATATGGAATAAGTTTGATCATGTGTAAGTTAGAAAGGATATTTCCCCCAGCTTTCTTTGATGTTATGGTACATTTGGCAGTTCATTTACCACAAGAAGTGAAATTGTGTGGTCATGTTGGTTATAGTTGGATGTACCCAATTGAAAGGTATATCTCTCAACTTTTCCTTTACTTACACATCAAATATTTCATGCACAATGTAATTGTTGTCATATGACAGGAGTTTGCGTACACTTAAACAATATGTTAGAAACAAAGCTCGTCTAAAGGGTTTGATTGTAGAAGCTTACATTGTTAATGAGTTATTGACTTTTTGCTCAATGTATCTCTGTGACGTTGAAACCAAATTCACGCGGAATGAGAGGAATGATGATGAGTACTTTGACAAACTAAATGAGGGGTCAGTAGATGTCTTCACTCAACGAGCTCATCCAATTGGTGGTAAGAAAATAGTTTAGATTTTTAAACAAGAATTAGAGATTGTCCAATGGTATGTGCTAAATAATTACGATGAGCTACAACCTTACATAGTGTAAGTATATCAATAACATTATTAAGTCTAATTTTCAATGGTTGTTTTTTATTTCACAAATCATTAAAATAAAATGATTAATATGTGCAGAGAGAGCATGACAGAATTAAACAGAGTTTGTCAGGTTGATTTAAGTTCAAGACATCGAAACCATTTTCTTGAATGGTTTAGAAATCGGGTATGTGTATATATTTGACTAAATATATATATATATATATATATATATATATATATANATATCATTAAAATTAGTACATAAATAATTAATACTTTCATAATTTTATTAGATCATTGAGTTACGCCATTAAGGGTCATTAGAAGCCACAAATGATTTATATGTTAGCATTTGGTCTAGATAATCATGTCAGGTCATATTCTGGTTGTATTGTCAATGGCATTCGATACCATAAAATAGATCGTGATCATCACCAGACAACCCAAAATAATGGCTTAGTAGTTCCAGAAGAACATGATGGAGAAGAGACTGAATTTTTTGGTAGGTTAAAAGAAATGAGTGAGATGCAGTATGTACGAGAAAGAAATGCAAAAAGAAATAGAGTGAAAAGAGATGTTGGTTTCACTTGTGTAAATGTGAGCCAAACTTTGTATGAAAATGAGCCTTTTATTCTCGCATCTCAAGCACAACAAGTCTTTTATGTTGATGATTGCAAATTTGGAGTCAATTGGAAAGTGGTGCAAAAGGTTCAACATAGACATTATGGGATGTTCCAGAGATAGAACAAGATGAAGTCATAGAGCCTACTGAAATAACTTTGTCATCTATCGATCTAGATGAGTCAGAAAAAAAAATTGGTCACAAAAGAGTTTAGGCGACGAAGATAAAATATTGGTGGAAAAAGGTTTTTGGGACGAAACTTTTTTTTGGTCGCAAAAGCTTTTTATGATGAAATAAAATATTGGTCGCAAAAAGATTTGTGCGACGAAATTATTTTGGTTACGAAAACCTTTTGGCAACCAACTTTTATTTTCCTCACGAAAGCCTTTTTCAACCAATATTTCCTTTTGTCACTAAAGGCGAACGCAATGAGTTTTGTATTTCATCACGAAAGACTTCGTTGACGAAGTAAAAACAACAAAGTTCACGACGAACATAAGTTCGCAATGAAGTTCATGACGAACATGAGTTCGTTGAGCTAAATCTTTTGCGAGCGATTATTGGGGCTTTAGCGACCAAAATGTTGGTCCATAAAGCCCTTGT
Organism: Datisca glomerata; assembly: GCA_003255025.1. NCBI lineage: Eukaryota > Viridiplantae > Streptophyta > Magnoliopsida > Cucurbitales > Datiscaceae > Datisca > Datisca glomerata. The sequence continues at coordinate 760,698 of QANY01002203.1, forward strand.
TTCTTGTAGTGAAGGCATTCAAGTGTAGTAGGTGCACATGCTCAAACTATTGTACATGATGACTTGGAGATCTATTGATTTAGAGTCATTTTTGGGAGTATGTTGAGTTGAAAGAGAGTATTATCTAATATCACCTTTTAAGCTCAAGGGGGAGAGTGAACCACATTGAGCTTACTTATCTGGTATGGCTAGAAAGTGAACATATCTTTCTATGTGTTGGATGTGAGCTTGACCATTGGATTGATCACAAAGGAAGCTGCACTAATATTGTCATACCTTATTATTATAGGAGTAATGAAGAAGATGTGCATTTCAATGATAAAGACTAAATGCAGTTCAGTTTAGTTGAGATTTGAGCAAGAGCTCAGTACTCATGATATGTACTTGAGTGAGCTACTACATGTTGTTTATTGAATGACCAATATAAACAACATAACTAGAAGTTAAGTGCCTATCATTTGGATTACTAGTCCAATGAGCATCAAAGAAACTTGTAGGTTGAATTGAGGTGCTCACTTTATGATAATGCCTTCATGAATCTGCCTTTGAGATATCTCAAAAAGCTTTTGCATGCTTGCCAAAGCAAAGTGGTAGGGTTAGGAAAAATTGAGCAAGCTTATTTACGATGAACGCTATGTTTAACCTGGTGAGAGCCATAACCTCCAACACTGATATACTGACTTATATCTTAGAGAAGTTCAACATTAACTAAAGACAACTATTTCCATGAGGTTGTAAGCATGAAGCATGGATATGATTATTCTTTGTGAATCTTCTAAAAGAAGTCAATAACATGTCTACCAAGTGGAGGTGTGTTATACTTCTATACCTAAGAAACGATGAATAGGGCCAAGATCTTTGAGAGTAAAGATAAAGTTTAGTTCAAAGATCAAGGTGGAGATGTAAAAATAATCATTCCAATAATATGGATGTCATTAATGGTGTAAGCAGTTCAGTTTGGTTGGGTTTAAGGATTTTTTAGGAACCAAACTGCAAATTTGGTTTTTCACGTATACACGTCGAACCGAACCATCTGACAAAGAAGAATCGATTCAGACCATACCATAAATTCAGTTTGATTCGGTCTGGTTTTTACGGTTTGGACTGATAAAAAAAATGAAAACAAATGAGAAGAAGGTTATGTCATAAGAAACATAACTCGAACCTTGGTCCTTTGATATTACCATTTTTTTCTCAGTCAAAAATAGAAACTTATTCCTTTGTTATTAACTGAGATTGAACTTGAGTTGAATAAAGAGTTCATAGACTTGACCAAGGTGCGCGACTTCCATGAGCGTAGAAGCAAAACAATTTTTGTCAATATTAAACCAAAAATTGAATGCTGACAGAAGAATAGATGAGATCGACTCTTTGAACTCCTCACAAGTGATCGGGTTTATTGAACTCTTCAATAACGATTTGGTTCTTTGAATCCTCATAACTTCCATGCCTAGTCTCTAACACTAAATATATATATGCAAGAGGTTAAATCGATTCATGCAAGATGTTTACTTCTTCCATTTCTTCTCTCTTTGTTCTCTAATTCAATACATATATACAAGAGTTTCAATACATAGACTAACATAATTGAATTACCTAACTAATAGATTCTTGAAAAAAACTTTGATACGGTAGAAATATTATCAATTATAAATTAAAGAATACTGTTAATTATCATCCATCATCAAATGAATGCATTAGTTTATATTTTAGAGAAGAGATTGAGAAATAAAAAGAGCATTTGTAATCATTTCTACAAACTGATCTTATGAGCAACAATAGCTAACAATACAATCTTTTCTAGCAGTCTTCTCTCATATATACAAGAGTTTCAATACATAGACTAACATAAATGAATTACCTAACTAATAGATTCTTGAAAACAAATTTGATGCAGTAGAAACTATCAATTATATAGTAAAGAATGATGTTAGTTATCATCTTCCTCGAATAGATGCATCGGTTTGCATTTTAGAGAAGAAATTGAGCAATAGAAAACACTTTGTAAACATTTATGCAAACTGATCTTGTGAGCAAATATAGCTAACAATACGATCTTTTCTAGCAACCTTCTCTCTAATAAAATGAATATCAATCTCGAAGTATTTTATTCTTGCATTTAATACAAGATTAGAGGCTAGAACAATGGCAGACAATTGTCACGTCAGAGTTGAGGAGGAGAGTTGAGAAAAAAGTGTAAATCTTTAAGCAGATGTTTAATCCAACATAAGTCAACAATAGCATTGTATAATGACCTAACAGAAAATAGCTTTTTTCTTAGCTAACTAGAAAATAGGACTACGATCAATAAAGATGAGAAACACATGATGTTATCTCATGTCACTAGTGTCCTCTACCTAATCAATATCAAAGTAGGCACTGATAGATAATTTCATTTCTTAAGTTGGATTACATGATCAATAGTATCTTTAAGAGCAGCGAGATGCACAAAAGTTGGAGAATGCATAAAATGACAGACTTTGTTAACTGCAAAAGTGATTTAGGCCTTCTGAAGATGAAGACTTCTAACTAGTGTTCTTTAATGGAAAGGATCTTATACAAGTGTAACTTGAAAGTAATAAAATCTATTTTAGGTGACAATAGGGTTTTGCAAGGCTTGGCATGAGTGAGACCTGCCTTAGTAAGAAGATCTAAAATATACTTTTACTGATTAGAATGATGCCAGAAGAAGTTTGGGAAATCTAAAGTCTAAGAAAGTATGTTAGTACGCCAAGGTCAGTCATCTTAAACTCAATCTTGAGTTCAGTAGTTAAGGATTGAATATATGTAAGATCATTACTAGTCATGATGATATCATCTACACAGAAAAATCAAGTCACTGATTGAGAAGAATAAAATACAAACAATGAAAAGTATGTTGTAGAAGATGTAAACCTCATGGTGAGTAAGTGAGATGTAAACCTCTCAAAGCAAGCTCTTGGTGCCTTTCTAAGATCATGTAAAGACTTAGGTAGCTTACATACATGATTTGGAAAGTTGGATCCATAAAACCAGGAGGTTGGGACATATAAACCTTTTTCTTCCCGATGTTCATGTAAGAAATCATTCTTTACATCTAATTGATGCAGACCAATCATATTGAGTAACCAATGAGTGTAACAATCTGACAGTAGTAGTTTTGATCACACGAAAGAATGTTTTAGCATAATCCAAGCCTGGATTCTGAGAAATGCTATAGCTACCAAGCATGTTTTGTATCTAGCAATGGAGCCATCAAGGTTATGCTTGAGCTAAAATACCCACTTATAGCCAATGAAATTCTTATTTGGAATTAGGGTTGCAAGAGACTAAGTGACTTAATATTGAAAAGCAGAATATTCCTCAACCATAGCCTTTCTCCACTTGTCTGATTTACAAGCAGTAGTTAAGGTAGTTGGTTCACTTCACTAGTGATAACATTGACACATAGAGATGCGGCAAAATAAACTTCCTTCTTTGTGATTGTTGACTTTGACTTAGTTGCCATAGTATGAGCATTACTTATTACACAAGGAGCAGTACTGATAGTTATGTCTATTGGTAAATCTTTTATAGGTTTCAAAGATTGAGAATGTCTAGATAAAGGAAGATCAATAGAAATAAAAGATATATGTATAAGAGGAGAAGTGTTATCTGTAGAGACATAAGAACTAGATTAAAAAAAGAATTAAGGGATGAAGATGAAATGTTAGAAGAACGATTAGAAGTAGAAGGTAAGGCTTATGAAAAAAGAAAAACAAGAGAACTACAATTAGATGAAGATGTAGTATTAGAATTAGAATATTGAGAAACATGTAGAACAAAAGAACTAGATAATGCATATGAAAAAATAGTCTCATCAAATACTACATCTAGAAGTAAAACACTTCCATGAGAAAATGTTATAGCACAAATATACCTTAGAATGCAAAGAGTATCCTAGAAACACATGTTGTAAGAAAATTGTGTAGTTTGCGCGTATCATATGGTTTAAGTAAGGGATAACATGCACATCCAAATACTTTTAAAAATGAATAGTATAATACATAATCAAACAAAATTTTAGAAGGACTTATAGTATCTTAAGTGACAGAGGGCATCCAATTAATAAGACATGTTAGTAGTTGAGAATGCATGAAACCGAAAGAATAAAGGAACATGAGCTCTAAGCATGAAGGTCTATGTGTCTCTCTAATACACCATTTTGCTCAAGTGTATTAGACAAGAAAACTGATGGAAAATGCCATTTGAAGATAGAAAATTCTCAAAGGACTTACTCAAGTATTCACCAGTGTTATATGTTCTTAAGATTTTGAGTTTCTGTGATTGTGAATTCTGAGCATGAGGAAGAAACTCTTGAAAATTTATATTGACTTCAAATTTTTTAGACATAGAAAAAATCTAAGCATATTTAGAAGTGTTATCACCGAAAGAAGCATAATACTTGTATCCATTAAAAGAAGGTGTACGAGCAAGTCTCTATATGTAATAATAACCTAAATTAAAATGAGTAACGATATATGTTCTAGACAAAGAAAAATGTAAAAAAGACATCCTACCTTAAATACAACTAGTACAAACACAAGGTTTAGAATTAAAGTACAAGATATACCACCTTCGTCGAGTATTTGATGAACAATGTTATCTAAAAGATGTCATAATCTATCCTGCTAGAGAAGGGAGGATAGCTTGCTGCTAAGAAATGTCACGAAAGGAGAATAAGAGTTGAAAGTAAAAGGAAGGGTGCTTGGGATATGATAGAGAGCATTTTCACTTGGTCCCTTAAACAAGAGTTTTCCCCAATTGTCATCTAAGAAGAATTGATGGACAAATGAGAGATTAGCAGTGATTTTAGGGAGACAAAAAGCTTGGTCAATGAAAAGATATGAGAGTCAGTAGGAAGGGATCCACAGCTTGTATGTGTACTTTTTAGAGCTTGACCATTATCTACTGCTATGGAATCTTCTCCATTGTATTCTTTAGTAAGCTTGAGATTAGATCAGATGTTAAATATGCATACATCCAGTGTTAGAAATCCAAATTGATGTACCAATTTCTACAAAATTTAGATTAAAAGTGGTTGTCATAGCAGCTAACTATACAGGCAGGTGTCTACCTTGATATGCATAATCCATTATATGGTAGCAATCAAGAGCACTCTGTTAAGCCCTATTATAAATTTGATAAACTAATCTAGGTGTAGAAGCAATGTTCAATGTCTACCAGGAAAATTATGAGGAGTTGCAATATTAAAATTGTAGCTAGTGTTATATTATGAGCCTCTCTTCATCTACCTCGTGAAAAGTTAAATCTTCATGAACCAAGAAAATGATTCCTGCCACGACCTATGTTCTGGTTGTTTCTAAACTGACTTACAATCATAGCCATTGCTTGAATTTTATTCTCATTGAACTTATATTGTTCATTGATACTCTACTCTTCAAACATCAATAGAACATGTAATTCTTCAAGAATAAGTGGTTCTGACCTAGTTCTGATAGATGCCTTAAATGTTGAATAATCTGAAGATAATCCATTCATTGTGTATCAAAGTATACCCTCATCATCAATTTGAATTGGTACGGGCGGAAGTTTACGCTAGCTTTTTAGATACGTTGAACCTAAGAGCCAATGCTTTCAGTGCCCTTCTTTGATATAGTTTATAATTGTAATACACTTAATCTTGAAAGGGAAGAACATCTTCTCTCAAGAATAGTCCAAACTGCTTTTGAAGATCTTGATACAACTACATATGAGAAGGCTGAAGATGAGAGGGTTGTTTTGTGAGGGTCCAATGCTTGATCCTATGAACACCATAGTAGATACTTTAGGTCAACATTAGTGATAATGTTGCCTTTATCATGAGAAAGAAGCTAAGTTGGACATTGTAATGTGCCATTAACATGGCCAAGTAAATTATGAGCCTTAAAAATTGACTCAATCTAATACCTCCAATGCACATAATTACTAGAGTCTAGCCTTACAGAAATCAAGTTGTAGATATTAGCAAGAATAAAGATTGGAGAGGAAGAACATGAATTCACCGTAGATGTGTGTTTATAATGGCTTTGATACCATGAGAGAATTTGAAAATAAAGAATAGAGAGAGATAAGAAATGGAAAATGTAAACAATCTTGCATTACTCGAACAGTGATACAATACATATATACAAGAGTTTCAATACGTAGAACAACATAACAGAAGTACCTGACTAACAAATTCTTGAAAAGAACATTATACAATAGAAATATTACCATTTATACATTAAAGAATATTGTTAGTTTTTTAAAGCTCAAGCTCATATGAGCTTGAGCAAAAAGCTCAAATGAGCTCGAGCAAAAAACTCAGATGTAAGCTCTTGTAACTTGCCTAACAAATTGTGCCATGTGTTTTCTACCTTTTCAAATAATTTTTATTAGCAAGCAATGAATAAATCATTGTAAAACAATTCACGATAGTATTGTAAAATATTTCCTGATCAAATTTAGGAATAAATACAGTTTATAATCCTTACATTTTTACTATTAATCTCGAGGATATTATAAACGCTTGATTTTTCAATTTTTGTTAAAATTTAGTGCTTCAAATTCCTTGGGGACCATGTTTCCTATTTTATTAATCAAGTTGTTTTAGGGAAGATATTATGTGATATTTTATATTAAATGAGATTTTTATTTTGAATAGAAAATGATTCATGGTTTTGAGAGTTTATAAATAAGTGGTTATGAAAAAGGTTGTGCGATTTGCTTCAACAGAGGGTGAGAAGTGGCTCTAGCCTAAATAGAGCATCTTATGGTGAGGAAGCTTTTTTCTTAGAGATGGAATGCAATCTTAAGATGTGAGATAAGACTCTATCTTAGCAGGAGACACCCTTTGTTAGTGAGAATGCGTTTAATACGTGTATTTTTGTCGTTTGCCATTTTTTTTGCCATTTACCATTTTTTACTTAAAGTTACGGAATAATACGCATTTTTTGGAGTCAGCCATATAATACGCATTTAATACGAAAAGCGTATTAAATGCGTATACTAAAATGGCCAAAATCCTCAAATTTCCCCATTCTCCTGCTCGGTGCTACTCTTCACGAAACGTCCTGCTCTGCGTCTTGCTTCTTGCTCGGCGCTGTTCTGCGTCCTGCTTCTTGCTCGATGCTGCTCTGCTCCTGCACTCCTGCATCCCGCTTCTTCCATACCAAGGTTGGAGTCGCTGGATTTCGATGGAGCTTCTCCCTCTCAGACGACCTAGGGCTCAAAGATTCTTGTTGATTTACAGGTTTAATTATCTGGTCTCTTTCACTTCAAATTTTTTTATTTTTGATTTTATGTTTGATTTGAGGTTTAATTCTTGTTTTAGGCGTTTTTGTAAACCCTCTCCTCTGTCTCTCAAGTTCAACTCTGAATTTTGAACCAAAGTCTGAATTTTGATTGTTTTCTTAGAATTTGGAATTGAAACCCCCTTCCTGTCCCTCGGATTTTCTTCTTCACTATGGCCTACAACATGCAAAGGGTTATGAAGGTTTTCATTGAAGAAACAGGGTAGATTACTAGGCGAATTCGTTGAAAAAAACTGTAAAAGTCGATACTCACTATAATAAGGAATTGTAATTTTTAGTGTTCTGAATCCCATTAGTTGATTGTAGAAGATAAGAACAATACTTTGGTGGGTTGATCGTAGAAGAACCAGTACTCTGTTTTGCTTGAAATTCCATTAGTTGGTTGAATTCCCTTAGCTGAATTCCAATATTCTGTTTTAATTGAATTCCATTAGTTTTTTCTGAATTCCATTAGTTCTGAATTTCATTACTAATTCAATTAGATTTTATGGATTTGTATATCACGGATTGATCGGTATTATCGATTGATAAATTCATTTTGTTCTGGTTGAATCAGTTGATAGGAAAATTTTGTTCTGGTTGATTGTAGAAAATTTTGTGCTTCTCGTGACTTCTCTTAATTGAATTGGATTGTAGAAAATTAAACTGATTTGGACTGAATTGGACTTGATTAATTCTGTTCTGGTTGGAGTTGGACTTCTCAGAGTTTCTATCAATTCAAATTTTGTCCTGTTTATAGGTTTTATTGATTCTATTTCAGATTTTCTGAATTTTGATTATCATGGTGAGGAAAAAAGATAAGTTTTGGGATTATGCTGAGCAGTCAAATAATCGTTTCAAGTGCAAATTTTCTGAGAGAGATTTTGCTGGAGGGATTTCTAGAGTAAAGTCTCATTTATCTGGAATTAGTGGTCGTGATATTGATATATGTAGTAAAGTACCGGAGGAGGTTCAAGCTGAAGCGTATTTTTTAATTAGAGATTCAAGTTCTAGTTAGAAAAGAAAAAATGATTCGGTTAATGAAAGTAATGAAGGATCGAACGCTTGCTCTTTGGGTCTATCTAATTAGACTCAAACCACAATCTCAGAATTCTCTGCTAAGAAAGAGAGGAGCAATGTTGACAAAAAAATTGCTCAGTTTTTCATCATGAACAACATAACATTTAATGTTATTCAGTCCAAGTCATTTCTTGACATTAGTAAAGCTTTAGGTGATTTTGGTTGTGGTTATACTGTACCTAGTTATTCAACGCTTCGTACTAAGTTAGTACCTGAGGCAAGAACAGATGTTGAGACTTATGTTGCATGTGTAAAATGATCATAGACTAGTACATGTTGTACTATTATGTCAGATTCTTTGACAGACATAAGAAGGCGGTCATAGGTTAATGTTATCGTTAGCTCACCATTAGGTGCTATTTTTTTTAGATCGTTTGAATATTCATAGGAGAGATTGACTGGTAAGTATCTTTATAACATTCTTTCTTCCATCATCGATGAAATTGGCCCTGATCATGTTGTGCAAATAGTTACTGATAATACCTCAAATTATGAGTTTGCTGGTTGCATGCTGATGGAAAAATATCCTCGATTATACATGACTAAATGTGCAGCTCATGGTATTAATTTGTTATTGAAAGATCATTATAATCAAATTGAATGGGTGAAAAGTGTGATTGATGATGCGAAAAAAATAGTAGATTACATGTATAAGCATCATATGGTATTGCAATTGATGAGGAAATATACAGATGATAGGGAGTTAAAATTTTCGTCTAAGACTAGATTTGCTTCGAACTTTTTGATGCTTCAATCGACAATTGATTGTGAAAACAATTTGAGAATTTTGGTTGCATCTTCTGAATGGAGGGGTTTGAATTTTACTAAGACTGCACAGGCTAAGTTAATGACTTCAATAATTCAGAATGAGTTTTTCTGGGTAGATGCGAAAGATTATGTGAATGTTGTCGAGCCTCTGGTGAGAGTTTTTCGATTAGTAGATGGTGATGATCTACAACGAGATATTTATATGATGCTATGGATAGGACACGAGAAGCGCTTGATCAATATTGTGTAAAAGATCCTTCTCGTTATTCTCTTATGATGAAAATATTTGAGCAGAGAAGAGAGAAGAACAATCTCCATAAGGTACATGCTACTGCTACACTTCTTAATCCAGCTTATATATATAGTGAGAAGTACAAAGAAGACAACATTGACATTAGATAAGGAGTTGAATATCTTGTTCAACAGTTGGGTTCTTTAGATGAAAGAGATTAGCTGGTAACTGAACTAGTTAAATATCGTTTAAAGTTTCTGCCCTTGTTCAATTGTACAGTCACTGCTATGATAAACACTAGTCATCCTCGTAAGTCTTTCTTCGTTTTGAATTAGATTTTCATATGTTTTATGTTGATTTCATTCCTAATGTAAATAGTTGTATTTATAGGTATTTGGTGGCAGCTTAATGGTTCAATATTCCCTGTATTGCAAAAGATTGCAATTAGAATTTTGAGTCAACCGTGTAGCTCGTCAGCTTGTGAAAGAAATTGGAGTGCATGAGAAACAACCCAAACGAAAAAGAGAAATAGATTGGCACCGACAATGTTTGATGATTTGGTGTACGTGAGAATGAACTCTTTGATGATGACAATGTATAAGGATCGTGAAGTGCTGGATATGACGCCTATTGATCTTTCTAAGATCAATCCATTTGCTGAAGAAGGATTTGAAGAAGAACCAGAATGTCTTTTTGAAGAAGAACCATTTGCTTTAGATGACATGAGCTTGTGCAACTGGTTTGAGCTACTTCGTATCCCAAACGAATCTTATTTTGATGAAACTTTATCACCTGATGATGCCATTATTTGATAGTTTTTATTAATTCAATTAGTTTTTATGGATTAAATATTTTGGATTAATGACTATATTTTGTATGAATAGAATACTATCAATTGATCAATATATTTTGGTTTATGAAAATGTTTAAGTAATTTGTAGAATGATATTTTTTGTCATATTCATAATATATTATTATATTAATGTTTATTTATAAATTTTAAAAGCCGTATTTTTAGTACCAAATTTTTGAAAAGAAAACGTATGATACTCGTTTAAAATCCGTGTCTGAATTTTTACGTATCACGTATTATTGACCGAATTTTAATCGAATATTTGACCGTTAAATTTCTGAATTATACATGCCAAATAATACTCCGTATTTTTGTCATCCTAGAATTAACTAACTACGGGGATACCTCGTGATATTGAAACGCTGGTCAGAGAACTTTGCTCATGTTGAATATGATTTCTAAGTTAGTAGGTTGCTCAAGTCTGATCAAAATTGATGACTTTTATCTAAGCTAGTTATAGTTTCTAATATATGATTTCTATATCTAGAGTTTAGATTTGAGTGTAATGAGATTTAAATTAAGTGATCGCATCAGATGTTAAATATGTAATGTAATAATAATAATAAGGTAGTTGTGGAGATAGATCAATTAGTTGAACCACATTAGAATCTCATTTTATTATTTGTTTATTAACGCTTCCTTTACAACAATTTTGAACCCCATTTATTTACCCATTGCTTTCTAAATCACTGTACCATTGTACAGTCGGTGAGTTAATTTATTTGCTTATAGGGATAGTGTCTGAAAATTTTCGGTTTTAAATCATAACGATGTAAGTGCTAAAAACTACACTTAATTATGGGTAAAATATAGTTTTATTCCCCGTAATTTAAGATAATTTTATTTTCATCTTTATACTTTAAAAAGTAATAGATGAGACCCTAAAATTATATTATTGATCCACGTTTATCATTTTATAAGTATTCCGTTATCATACACTAACAGATCATCACAAAAATCTTAACTGATAATACATGATAAATTACATGGCACAACTTCACTTTAAATTGTTACCCAACAACCACGTCAGCAATTCCCTCCATTTTCCTTCTTCTTCCTTCTCCCCCACTCTGCTACCCCATTGTTACAAAGATTTCTCAGTTTGATTTTACAACGGTGTCAAAGGGACTCCTCATCGGCCGCCATCATGGACTCCAGTTAGAACTCCAGGACAAAATGGTTCAGAGAACTTGATATTAATTCAGAGAAATTACTACAAATTAGAAAACAAATCGAAGACAAACCAGTGAAAATCTATACTTTCTGCACAAAAAAAAAACGAGTTCGAAGAAACCCACAGAAAAATCAGCTCGAGCTTCAGAGCTCGTAGAAAATCTGCAGAAGAGTTTTTAAAAAGGAATGTGAAGCTGTCTTGTGCTTCTCCTCTTGAGTTCCTTCATCTTTTGAGCATTGAATGAGAATCAACATTCACGATAATTTTACCCAGAGAATAATTAAGCAAGAACTTCCACTCCCAAACAGAAATTATAGCTCTAAACAGTGCACATAAGTAAACAATTTGGATTAGATATTAGAGAAACAAGAATCTGCTTCTCACAAGATAATGACTCAGACGCGCATCCACCTTACATTTTACGCCGGACCTATCAAACCCCCAACTCCGAAGGCACTAATTAAAAGTAAAATAGAAGAAAAATGGAGAAAAAAAGAGTACCACCTTGCCTCAAGAAGGCCAATAGTAGGATCGTAACCGTCAAAGTTAAAGATTTTGATAGCAAAAAAGAGTACCTCCAACGAGCACGACTCACGGCAAACCAGAGACCCACGACACCAACGACGAGCACCCACAACGAGACCTAGTTGAGGTAATTGATATTAAAATGGTTGCGATGGCCATTATTGTGGTGGACGTACAAGTGCCACATGAAAGAATCAGAATGTAAAAGACAATCCACTTTTTAATTTTCCTTTCTGAATAGAAATTCTTGGTGGAAAGGAATCATATCGATCGAATTTGATATTTTCTTATTTGTGATGGAGAATGTAAAAGACAATACACGTAGAACACATTCCACGTCTTTATTAACGTTCAATCGAACATTCAATCAGTGACAGGAAATTTGTATATTCTTGAGAAACTCAAGAACGTTTCTTTTTACTTAAAAACTCAAGAACGTTTCTTTTTACTTAAAAACTCAAGAACGTTGTTCGTATTATTAGTTAAAAAAACTATTGCGGCGAATCATGAATTTATTCAAAATATATGAATTTTAAATACTTTAAGTCAGTCTTCCGCGAGCTGTTAATTGAATTTTTTTTTTTGCCAAAATCGAGTTGTTAATTGATTGAAGACCAGTTATTCTCCATATGTAGGGCATGATCAATTTTCAAGGAAAATGTTAATTTATATTAATGATCTATTGTAAAAAACAACCCTATAAATAAGAATCTATGAGGAAGAAGAAAAAAACGATGAATTTGAATCATTGAGTACAGTTTGAATTGTTGAAATAATCTTTTAACTGTAGCATACCAACTTCTCTCATTTTTAAGTGTGTGCTATAGCTGAATTCTTGTCACATGCTTTCATGATATATATTTTATATTAAAATATTTATTTCATTTAAATCACAATTTGATCATGTAAATTATAATTAATTTACTCTGACAAACAGAGTAGTTGGTTGTGTTTACGAGTCTTAAAAAATCTTAAAAAGAAAAATGTGTTGAAAGATAGAAATCGTGAACTCTCGATAGCGGCTCCTTATAAACTAAAATAAATCGCATGACCGCAAAAGGGAAAGAGACGGCTTCACAGCCACACAACGACAAGAAAAATTCATTCAAAAAAATAATATTTTAATGAAAATATATTTAGATTTGATATGGTTCGTCAAGATCCAGTCTAACTTCTATGTCCTTGGCTCTGTCAAAGGCAGAGTATCTGTTCCCAAAAAACGACCTTACTCCACTCATCAAACTCTTTCTAGCATAATACCTATGGACAAAAATAGTCGAGAATACATTGTGGACAATTAGCTCTTATATTTCTGTTGTAGCTCAACTTTAGAGAGACACACATCTTGTGTTAATAAATTGATATCTTGCGGTCACAAAAAATAAAGAATTCTAAGGCAATTAGAACCAGTGGGTTGAGTCCATGACGAAGAGCATATGATGCTTAAGTTCGTGAGTAAAATGTTTAAACATAATTTCACTAAGGTCTAATTAAACTTTTCTAAGAATGACGCCGGGTCTCCAATTTATAGTGGATAAAATGACATTGGCAGTTACCGGTGACTAGTGTCAAATATCAGTTAATGCAACTGGACGAGTTTATCGCTACATTAAATGCAATAAAACTATTGTAATTCTCTTTTAATTGAATTGTCATGTTTGTTTGGAGTAATCCTTAAATTATGATACAACCATAGTTTACATGCAATCATAACTTGCATGTAATTTTAGTTTGCAGTTTCTTGATATAATTAAATTATAGTAGAAAATGAGAACAATCTTAATTAATAATAAATCTCTTTCATTTTTTTTAATTTAATAAAACTAACTTTATTAAAGTTTAGTCTAGTATTATTAATTTATTTAAATATTAATCAAGTATGATTAGAATTAATGTAAAATTACACACCAAATTATTTTGAGAAAATTACATGAACATCTCCGATAGTTTCAAAAAAAAAATAAGTCTAATCTATTATAAATAAATTAATTTTAGAAGAGAATGTTCAAAATAATCTTAGTTTTTTACCCTTGCCCGAAATTAGTACCCGACCCGAATCTAAGAGTCCAAATGCCATGACCCAAATTCCTTTCCTTTCCTTCCCCCATTTTGACTCCAAAATGCCCTAAAAACGCAATTTTTCAGGAAAAGGAAGGGGAGAGAGGGCAATCTTTCAGGAAAAACAAGGGAAGAGGCTGTGGAAATTCATTCAATCTCTCTCTCTCTCTCTCTCTCTCTCTCTC
>QANY01002203.1:775253-945414 GCA_003255025.1 Datisca glomerata
TCTCTCTCTCTCTCTCTCTCTCTCTCTCACACACACACACACACACACGAATTTCCCCGATTTTGCAGAATTGATGAATATCTTGTGAGTTTTTGAACGAATTTCTTTTGTGTAATGGTAATGAAATTTAGTTTCCCTGATTTTGCAGAATGGATGAATTTCTTGTGGGTTTTGCTCTGTTTTTTCCAACAATTTATTTCCCCGACTTGCAATGACTGCACATCGTGCTTGAGCTTTTCTTGTTTCCTTCTCATCGTGCTTGAGCTTTTCTGCCTGTTATGGTCAACAATGAGTTGAAACAAATTACAAACTCCAAAAAGAAGTAGAACCTAAGGGTTATCTTAACTTTTTACAGGCTTGCTGTTATATACCATTTGCTTGTACTTCGACAACTCGGGTTTGTCTCTCTCTAATAGTTTTGCTCTTTATATAATTGCTTCATGTCTGTTTTCTTGAGCTCTATATAATTGTTTGAGCTAAAACAGAAATGATTGAAGTAAATTTTGCTATTATGCTATGATTTCAGTTATGGCTTCTCGTTAATCATACGTTTTTTAAATTTGTGTTCAATGCAGGCGCCTAATGGAGAGAAGTGTTGATTTCTCGGTGCACCACCAATCTAATGTTGGTAGATGATATATATAGTGTTGGAACTAGATAAAAAAGCTTCAACTTCTTAATAGGTTGTCGCTTACAGCCCTTTGGGAGAGCTTATAGACATCGACAACGACAAAGAGCTTATCTTTATGAGAATGTTAAATATGCATTCTATTAACAAGGTAATTGAATTGTTTATCTGTGATTTAGAGAAGTTTGGAACTAATGAAATCATTAAATCTGATGATGAATGGTTGTGTACTAGTGAGGACAAGTCTTTAGATAGTGATAGTGAGTCTAAAAAAAACGATGATGAACTTGAGGATGGGTTATCTGATTATAATTATGACAATGAAAATGATATTAGATATGACTCTGATAAGCATGAAGAGGTGTTATCTCTTGATTGTATGGGAGAGATTAATGGTATACCTTTTTCAGTTGAAAATGTGAGAAAATAGTTTTGAAAGAAGGATTGGTATTTAAGAACATAAGAGAATTTAAGGGAGTTTTACAAAGTTTTGTAATTCATGAGGGATTTGATGTCACAAGGGTAAAAAATGAGCAGGCTAGAGTTACTTGGATTTGTAGTGGAGATGGTTGCACTTGGAAGATTCACGCGTCACCTACTCCAGATGGACCACCTTCATAATAAAAAGTTATAACGAGCATCATTTTTGTGTACGCATATCGAAGAATACTAAATGTGGATTGCGAAGGTGTCCCATCAACTTAGAGTAGAGCCCAATATGAAAACCAGTGCATGGCTGTAGTTTTACTTGAGAAATATGGTATTGAGCCCCACATGAAACAATTATATAGAGCTCGACAGATAGCCAAGGAGGAGAATGAAGGGAGTCATGCACAATCATATAAGAAACTTCGTGATTATGGAGAACTTTTGATAGAAAGAAATTCGGGAAGCATGATTAAGATAGAATGTGGCGTGCCATATCCCAATCCGATATTCAAGAGGATTTTTATGTGTCTCGAGGCATGTGAGAGTGGATTCTTACAAGGATGTAGACCATTTATCGGGCTTGATGGGTGTCATCTTAAGGGACCTTGTGGAGGTGTGTTATTGTTGTAATTGCGATGGATGGTAACGGAGGCATATTTCTTTTGGTTGTTGAAGTGGTTGAAGGTGAAACTAAGAATAGTTGGTCTTTTTTCCTTCGTCTATTATTTGATTGCATTAGCGATTATTCTCAACTGTTGAACTTTATGTCAAATAGACAAAAGGTATTTACTAATTACAAATTATCACATATTTGTACTTTATATCACATATTTGTACTTACTAATACATGACCTTTACGTGTTATATAGGGTCTGGTTGAGGTAGTGGCTGAGGTTTTTCTAATTTGTAATCATCGTCGATGTGCAAGGCATTTGCTCCATAAATTCAAGACTACTTTCCCTGGTTTGTATCTTAAAATGCAATTTTGGTCTACTATGAAGGCATACGACCAGACTGCTTTTGATAAAGCAATGGAAAACATAAAGGATGCGAATGAGGTTGCGTATGATTGGTTGGGTGAGATGCCAAAAGAGTCATGGTCTAGGCATGCTTTCATCATAGGGGAAAATGTGACTATGTAACCAACAACATGACAGAGTCTTTCAATAATTGGGTGGGAACACCTAAATACATGCCAATATTGACATTACATGATAATATTTGAGCAAAAATTATGAGCAAGATGCAAATATGTTATCAAAAAGGTTATGGATGGGGAGGCAAGTTGACTCCAATGACAAAGAAGATATCGAACAGAGTTATGCAGGATGGAAGGTTTTTTCATGCATTTGGCAAGTTGTCGGTCTACATTGTAAGCACGCGATAGCATCAATATGATTCAAACGAGAATATGTTGAAGATTATGTTGACGAGTATTATTCCATCGAAACCTATCTTAAAGCTTATGCTCACACCATTCATCCAATGTTTGACTTGGACTCCTTGTCTAGTGTAGAGGAAATGGGTTCATTACCCTTGAGACGATTACCTGATAGACCTAAACAAAATAGGAGGAGAGAATGAGTTGAACGACAACCCGGTAATGTTAGAAAACGTTCAAACATAGTAAGATGTGCTAATTGCGAGTAGTTCAGACAGTGGGGTTGCCAACGTACTCCATTGAATATCAGGGTGCGACCAAGTGCTACCACTAGATCTAAAGGTAGCTCACAAAGGCTAGGTGCTGCTAGATCTGCCACTATAACTACACCTACTATCAGCACTGCTCAAAAGAGAGCTGGAGCAAGGATGAAGGCTAGAAGACTAAAAAGGGCATCCACTATTTTTCTCATTCTGACTTATTTTATGATTTTCAATGTTGATAGTTTACCTAGGATCTATGAGACTATCTTAGTTCAATATGGGTGGGATTTTCTGTCTTAGTGATATTTTTATAATTTGTCTTAGTAAAATCTAAGAAAGTTATGGTTGTAATTTTCTTGTAATTTGAAGTACATACTCAATTGTCATTGATTTGAATTTTATCTCATAATGTTATTCTTGTTGCGCAGAGGAATAACACAATCATTCAAGAGGGAGGGGTAAGTTCAAGTCAAAATAGATGATAGATTATGCTTTGGTTATTTTTGGTGGATTTCGTAATTATAGAAAGATGTGATCCGTCAACACTCTAGTTATTTTTTATGGACTAACTAACTCTATTGTAGTTAATTTTGTAGCTATACAAGGTAGGTTGACATTGAAATGAAAGATCTGAAAAACATTCAGCTTAAATGGAACTCCTTATTTTATAGAAGGATAACAATATATTAGGGGTGTTCAAAAACCGTCCAGACCATTTAGTCCGAACCGGTCCGATCTGAAATTGATCGGTTTGGAAGGTTTTTTTATTGTTAATGGTCGGTTCGGTCCTTCTTTTAAAGATGACTGAAAATTCAGACCGGTCCAAAAATTTTGTTAATTCTGGACCGGACCTACCGTATAGATACTATATATATATATATATATATATATATATATATANGCAGTCACGCCTCAGTCCAGCTCCAGACCTAGCCCCTCTCCTTCTACGCGTCACGCGACTCACGCAGTCATGCCTCAGTCCAGCTCCAGACCTAGCCCCTCTCCTTCTTCGTGTCACGCAGTCACGCCTTAGTCCAGCTCCAGCCAACCCATCTCCTTCTTCGCGTCTCCTTTCCAGAGTCCAGCCAGCCTCAAGCGTCTCCCTCAGCTCAGACCATATCCCTCTCCCTCAGCTCAGTCAGACGCAAACCTTCTCCTTCTTCGCGTCACACCTCCAGAGTCCAGCCAGCCTCTCGCGTCGCCCTCAGCTCAGACATTCTCTCTCTCCCTCGGCCTCAGCTCAGACCCTCTCCCTCTCCCTCGGCCTTAGCTCAGACCCTCTCCCTCGGCCTCAGGTCAGACCCTCACTCCCTCCCTCGGCCTCAGCTCAGACCCTCTCCTTCAGCCCAGACCCTCTCCCTCTCCCTCGGCCTCAGCTCAGACCCTCTCCTTCTTCGTCAGCTCAGGCCCTCTCCTTCTTTGTCAGCTCAGGCCCTCTCCTTCTTCGTCCAGGTAAGATCAATGGTTCTAATCCAACTCTACTTTGATTAATTTTGTTGCTCTATTATTTTTCCAATTCTACTGTGATTAATCTACACTTTGTATAACTTAACAATCGCTTAACTCTACCAGGAGATATCTACTGGAACTCCAACTCAAAACCCTGATGATGTAGTAATTAATTATGGTTCTTCATTGCCGCCAAAACCTATAAAAGGTAAGAGAAAATGCAATCGAGTCTGTTTTAGTGTTTGGAATAATTTTGTAAAAGTTGAAATTGGCGATCCTAATGATGAGAGAGCTACTTGTAATCATTGTAAGCGTACGTTTGCATGTGTTAGTGCTAATGGTACTTCTCGTCTGTGGAATCATCTGAAAAGATGTAAGAAGAATCTTAACAAGTTTGATGATTCTAAGCAAAAACTGTTAGTTCTTAATCCTAATAGTAGTAGTGAGGGAGCTGCTGATAGTACTTGTACAATATCTGCTACTACATTTAATGCTGAGAAGTGTAGGATGTTGCTTGCTAGGATAATCATTAATGATGAATTAGCGTTTAGTGTGGTAAAGGGTGAAGGATTTATAGAATTTTGTTGGGGCATGCAACCTAAGTTTGTTTTTCCTAGCCGGATAATAATAGCTAGAGATTGTATCAAGGTATTTGTGTGGGAGAAAGAAAAGTTAAAAAAGGTATTGTCAAGTAAAAATCAAAGATTATGTCTGACCACTAATACATGGACATCAGTGCAAAATCTTAATTACATGGTACTTACTGCTCACTTTATTGACTATGATTGGGTATTACATAAAAGAATCATTAACTTTTGTCCAATTGCTAGTCATAAGGGAGAGTCGATTGGAATGGCTATTGAGCAATGTTTTCTTGACTGGGGTATTGAAAGGGTTTTCACAGTCACCGTTGATGATGCAAGTGCTAATGATGGTGCAATCACTTACTTGAAAAAATCTATCAGAAATTGGAAGGGGCATGTGTTGGATGGTGAGTTTATGTATGTTAGATGTTGTGCACATATTCTTAACCTTATTGTGCGTGATAGTTTGAAAGATGTTCATGACTCTGTCACTAGAATTCGTAGTGCGGTCAAATATGTGAGGTCATTTCCTGCACGGTTTCAAAAGTTTAGGAGTTGTGTAGAGGCTGCAAAGATATCTTCTAGTAGTCTGGTGTCTCTAGATGTTCATACTAGGTGGAATTCCACTTATTTGATGTTGGAGTCGGGTGAAAAGTTTCAAAAAGCATTCGAGAGGCTTGGAGAACAAGATGCATATTATTTATTGGAGTTCCATGGAGATGAGAAACTTGGTCCTCCAGGGGATGAGGATTGGGATAATGCTCGACTGATTATCAAGTTTTTGAAAGTTTTCTACGAAATAACATTAAAGCTTTTCGGGACTTTGAATGTTACATCTCATAGATATGTTCATGAGGTTTTTTTGATTGAAAACTTGATTAAGAGATATTCTTCATCTAGCAATGTTCTTTTGAAAAAAAAGGCAAGTAATATGAGGACCAAGTATGATAAGTATTGGGGAGGCTCAGAAAAGGTCAATTATTTGTTGTTTGTTGCTGCCATTCTTGATCCCCGCTTTAAAATGAGATTTGTGTCACATGCATATGATATGTTGTATGATCCTGACCTTGCATGTGAATTGAGAAGGAAAGTGACTTCTACTTTTGATAGAATATTTGAGGAATACAAAATGAGATTTGCGTCACAATCAGTGCTATTTGTTGATCAATCATCACAATCTGAGATAGTTGAAAATGATGATGAAGATGATTTTAGTTTGGCCTCCACATTTTCAAAACAGTTGTGCAAGGAAAATAGCTTAGAGGTTAAGTCAGAGATTGATAGATATTTAGCGGAGCCATGTTTAAACTCAAATGTTGAGTTGGATCTTCTTAATTGGTGGAAAATAAACTCTTCAAGATATGAGGTTCTTAGCCTTATAGCTAGAGATGTCTTGGTGATTCCTATCTCCACAGTTGCATCTGAGTCAGCCTTCAGTACAAGTGGTCGAATATTGGATCCATTTCGCAGTTCATTGACTCCGAAAATTGTTGAAGCTCTTATATGTGCACAAAATTGGATTCTGAGTAAACATGTGCATATTAATCTCAATGAGACATTACAAGAGATTGTGGAAATAGATAAAGGTAACTCATTTATATGTTGTTATTTATATTTGTTTTACATGCTTTTGAACTCATCATCTTTATCTTTCTGAACTCATTGTCTTCATGTGAATAGAATGTATCAAGATGTAAGAGGGGGCTGTCATTACCATTCCATGATGTGATTGAAGGCTGGAGATGGATGAACTTCTATGTTTTGTTGTGTTTCTGATTTTTTTTAGATATTTGAATGTTGGATGATATTATTATTTATGTTTTGATGTTTGAATATGTTTGAATATATAGATATTAGTACTTTGAACTCTGGATATTTTTAAATGTTGAATATTAGTATTTTGAAGTTTGGATATGTTTAGATATGGTAAACAACTAGTCAAAAGTTGTCGTTATTGTTAAATAATATATTTATTGTAAAACAGGTATTTAGTCCGTTAAGTCCGTTCGAGCCGACAGTTGAATTTCGGTCTGGTCGATCCGGATTTTTTCTAGTTTTTTGGTCCGTTCGGTCCTCCGTATAGGAGGACCGTGATTTACGATCTGGTCTTATTTTCTTTTAAAAATCTGACCAGACCAACTGTTGAACACCCTTACAATATATTGTAGCAATTAAAGTGATCCTAGATGATCAATCCATAAGGGTACATACTATGTCATACGTGTAGTTCATTAATAGTAAATTACTAGCAAACTAAGTGATAAGAAGTTAAAGCAGGTAAAGAAGCAAAAAATAGTAGTGCAACATAACCTGAAGGTCCATGTCTATATTAACATAATACCTGAAGAAAGGGTAGCATTTCATATTTTGTCCACAATTTTTACTTTCCAGCCAAGAGTATAAATAGAAATGTTTTTTTTTATATTAAAAATTTAAATAGTCAATTTTCACACCAATAAATTTCACATTTCACATATTTAACATACTTTTCATATACATCTTGCTCTCTTCAATAACGTTTTCTAGCAATATTAACACCCAGTAACATAAGCATGTAAAACAAGATTGAATGTTAAAAATATTTAACATACTTTTCATATCCAAATAGATATGGACCACTAAGATTGAATGTTAAAAATAAAAAAAATAGTGAAATATTTTTTTATCTTTTTTATGATATTTTAACACAATCTAAACTAATCAGATCTAATTAGAGGATCTAACAATATAAAACAACCGTATTTATCGTTGGTGTCCTACTATAAACAATTCATTTCCTTTGTACCAAGCGATTTCCTTACGTGTATGACTGGGGTGTCGATTTAATGAACGGGATAAATAATCACCCAACAATGGCATGGGTCTGAGTATTTGAGTAAGATCTACGGATATTTAAGATATTTTTGAAACGATTATTTAATTAAAATATAAAAAAGGGGTTGGATGCTAAAACCGATGTGAGTTCGCAGGTGGCACCGCCTGCGTGATCAAATAAAATAATAATTAAAATTGAAAATTACAAAATACAGAACCTTCGCAGTTTGCACTTTGCATCTCTCTCTCTCTCTCTTTCTTTTTCTCTGTCTAAAGCTTGGCTGTTGCCCAATAAGCCAACGTCTTTTTCTTGTTCTCTTTCTCTCTCTATAAATTAGGTCTATCTCCTCCAAAGTCATCCTCTTTTCGTTCCTCTACCACGCTCTGTCTCTCCCACCTATTTTTGACTAATTTTCCTTTTCCGGCCTCTCGTTTCTGTTTATTATAGAATATTACTCTGGAGTCCTTAGGAGGAGCTTGTTGTTGTACAGTTAGGCTGAGGTATGGCTTCTGTTAATTTCTTCTAATTTTTTCTCTATTTCTCTATCTATTTTCCGTCTTCCAAGTTTAATTTCCTTGTTTTGGAGACTTACTCTTTCTGTTTACAGTTAAGCTGAGATGTAAGTTTCATTTCTGTTATTTTCTCTCTGTTTTTCTTCGTCAAAGTTTGATTTTCCTGTTTTGGAGTCTTGCTCTTTGTGTGTTTTAAATCTTCTTTGCTGCTTATGATTTCTTGCTCAGTTTTTTCTTCGATCCCGTTTGGTTTGGATCTGGTGTTGAACTTTAAGCTTATTTTGGAAGTAATTTGAATTCCAGATCTGCGAAGAAAGCAGGTATTTATGGCGTCTGCGTTTTGAGTTTGAAGTAATTTAGTGCTTCTTGCTTCTAGAATTAAACATCAAGAACATAAAAGAAATTAAGAAACCCGAAATCAAATCAATTTTTTAAAATTATTGTACCGGAGATCATCTACGCCTAAATATGTAAGCTTTCATTTTGCTTAAAATTATGATTATTTCTGTTTTTTATTTGGTTTCTGTGGTTGTCTTGGTGTTGCATAATTGTGCTCTCGTGCTTGATTTTCACTATCTAAAACTAATTTTCGCGATGGTATTGAACTCGTCACCTGCGGATTTTATTTTAATGAATTAATAGTTGTTTGACTGGATCTTGGTCTTGAGCTATTCATTAAAATACCGCACGCTGGGATCTCTAAAAACCATCTCAAAGTTTTTTTTTCGTTTACTTCTAGTTGACGACTTCATAAAATTGGTTTGATTTACTATTATTTGTTCTTCTATGTATTCCATAGGTTTTTTATTAGATAAAAAATAGAAGAAAATCGAAGATAAAGATGAATCACTGTGCGATCCAACAGAACGCCTTCTCAGCCCGCGAAGAGATGAGGAGCTCTGTTTCGAATCCCATCTCAGAACGTAGAGACCACGTGATTTGTCCAAAGCCACGCCATCTTGGCCTCCTTAACGACCACCCAATTAGGTCCCTCAGGTGGCATCTTGGGTATATCCCCCATCTTTCTGCATCCTTCCAATTTTTTTTGGTTAAAAAACTGTTTTTAATTTAAAAATCAATCTGCTTTCATTCGTTATACCTTTTGTTTTTATTTCCTTGAACCTTCCTAAAAATTCTTGCACTATTGGATTTCAGCCACCAAGCAGAGCTATCGGATTCAAAAGCAGGGACTGATCTATTGGATATTCTCCTTCTCAAGGTACGCTCTTTCTTTCTTGCCTTTACAACTTTTTTGGCGCGTAATTAGTCTTAGTAAGAAATTATACCCCTTTCTCAGAAATTAAAAAAGGACAAAGAAATTATGCTCCATTTTTCAATATAGGGGAGAGATTTTTCTTTGGGGGAGGGGGGTGGAAGAAATCTGCTACCATCATCAATCACAACGTTTCTACCATTTTTGTTTTTCGGTCAAAGAACGTTTGAAGGAATTTGCAGCCCAGTTTTGATGCCGTTTCTGGAATATTTTAGTTTTTAGTACAAAACTCATCTCATAATTAGTTCTATACTGTCCAGAAAGAGTAAATAACATTAGTATATGATGAATGTTTCTGCAGGGTGGTTGTGGTTTGGAACAATCTAGCACACAATTAGCCTCGTCGCCCCCATTTTTGTGTGGGTCTCCGCCAAGCAGAGTAGCTAACCCATTGATTCAGGATGCTCGATTTGGGGATGAGAAGCTCTCCCCATTCTCACCCGTGTCTCCGGTCGCTCCATCTTCAGGTCAGTCATCTTCTCCGTCATCTTCTGCCCGGAAAGGAGGCTGTGTGAGGGCCAATTTTGGGAACAATCCGGCAGTGAGGATCGAGGGGTTCGATTGCCTTGACAGGGATAGCCGAAATTGCAGCATCCCTGCTCTTGCATAGAACCCCATGTTAAAATTCTACAAATTGAAGTAAATAAGTTAAAAATAAAAGGAAAATAGAAATATATCTGCTAGCATGAGAAGCATTTTCAAATTCTCAAAAAGAAAAAAAATGAAGAGACGTCCTTTAACTGTGTATATATCTTTAGAATTGAGTAAATACCATCTTCAATTAACAGTAATGAGGTATTCCTGTCATACTGAATTTAAAAGAGTAATTCAGTATGATGAGAGTATTTATATTGTTGTTGTGTGGAAACTCATACAATTAATATTAACAATAGTTCTGGTGTTGTGATGGGAATTTTCAGTTTGAGAAAGTTTCTCAATAATTGTAAATCATATGCCTTGTACTGAAGAGGGGTTCATAGGCTTTTGTGGATTGAGAACAACGAATCTGTATTGTAATTTTGTAAGTAAGAGTCTTAAGAAAGGGTTATTTTTCGGGTCATTGTAAGTCGAGATTCAGAGTCAGATGAATAAATTTTGTACAAATTGAAGCTTAACTTAAGCGTGTTGATGAGGGCCTTGTGGACTTCTGTAATGTAAATAATCTATTTTGGATTTGAGTTTGTTTCCGAGTCTTCATTTTTCCTATACGTTTCTTCCCCCCAAAATTATAGCAAGTTTGTGTTTACTTGTGAGGCGTTCACACGATATATCATGTTAATACAAATGATTGGCATACTAAAAATGATAGGCTCTTAACCTTTTCTGAGAAAATTAGAACATAATCACAATTTTCAGCTGAAAGAACCTCGAATCACATAGTTTCTCTATTCTCACCCCCAAAAAAGGTTCAGTTGGAGTTGTGTATCGGTACTAATTATTTTAGTGATCTTCATGTGTTTCAGAAAAATAAATTTTGAATAAAAAGATTTGTGTTCGATTAAATTTGTACTAGTAAAAACTTTAATGACATAGACTGAACAAACATGGTATCAGAGTGGGTATGTCGCAACGTTCTTACGAAATGAAGATGCTATATAATAAACTATGCTGTTGAAGATTATCGGAGACTTGCACGCCAAGATCAAACGGATATTTATGATGAGATGGTTTTTGTTTTTCAGACGAAGTTATAGTTATACAAGAAATATGATAATGTGGTTTGAACTTATGATCTCATGTTGTAAGTGTGGAGGTTTAATTATTGAGTCAACTCATTTTATCTTATAAGATTGTTTTGAAAAAAGTAATTTATCTTATAAGATAATATGATTTGAACTTACGATTTTATGTTGAGAGTGTGGAGGTTTAATAACTGCGTTAACCCATCTTATCTTATGAGATTGTTATAGAACAAAGTAATTTATCTTATAAGATAATATGGTTTGAACTTATGATTTCATATTGTGAGTGTGGAGGTTTAATAATTGTGTCAATTCATCTTATCTTATGAGATTGTCATAGAACAAAGTAATTTTGGTTGATTATATTGTTGAATTAAAAGAATTGACGGAAAAGAATGAAGCAACTAATAACTGCGTAGAGATACTGACTTCTTTATGCCACCATGTTGTTGGGATCAGTTGGTTTTAAAATTAATAAAAATAAGTTTGAACCACGAACGGTTCGTAGGCGGAATATCAAATTTTTTTCTAATTAACTTATTTAATCAAATTAAATAACGTAAAATCAAACAACGTGCGATTATGTATATACGACATTAAACGAGAAGATAAAGCTAGAAACAACTTTTCACATATACTATATATCGGAGAATTTCTGAACTGACAGAATTTTTGAATCATGCACTTGAACTCCAAAAACGATTTGTGTAGGAATTTAAGTGTGCGCTCTCAAAACGATTGAAGAAGAAAAATAAAACATTTTCTCCTTCAATATAATTTTCGACGCAACTAGGAGAGAGGGGAAACCGTTTTTTTCATTTGCTTTGTTAATCAATAATTGTATCTAATACGAGACCTATTTGATATCCAATTTGAGATTTAATATGAGATCTGATTTGAGATCTATCTACTATCAAATTACTATTAAATATTTATATAATATTTTATATTTACAAATACACCCATAACTTGTTAAATTTCTAAAAATTCACCCTTTATATTTATAATTGTTGAAAATTGCAATATTTCCTAGAGTTTGAGTTGTATCGAGATTCATCAATCCAATTGATAGATTTCATTGATCATTATCAATTAATTTATTTATTTATTTTTATTTACTAACTATCCAATAATTAGAAAATAATAAAATAATTAATTTCAATACAAATAATCATACTTAACTAATTAACTAGCATCACCCATCATATATAAGTATAAGAAATATGTCTTGGCACCAAAATAAATTTTTATTCAATTTACTTTGTTTCTCTATTCTTGCTCTCATGAACAAGAATACTCGACGAATTTATCTCCATAAATTCCTGACCTATTTCATCCTGACATCGTACGACTCCACTATAGGTTCGATGTCGAATTAACTCTCAAGTCATGCGCGTCATGTTTTCTGTTGGTGTAAATAAACATTTTTTATTTTCACGGTCCACAGAATAATTTAACATAATACTCATTGTGAATATCAGTAACAAAAGTGAAATCTAAAATTACCGTTTTATCTATCTTGTTATTATTTCATTAATTTTTTATTGACTGTGAATAAGAAAGACATAATAGTGAACTGTCTCGTACAATTCGCAAGTCTTAATCAATGACTCAATTCATTGAATACCTGGCTAGGTTAATTTATTTACACACATATCAATAAAGTATAATGTGATATTGTTGCTTTCGTAATCCAACCACGAATTTTCATATCTGTGAATCACGTAACTCCAACTTAAGTGAATTACAATCTCAACAGCCGAGGTATTACCTGTCAATTCAAACTCACTCATTTGGCATATCAAATATTACAACTAACTAAGTCAAGCTACGTATTCACCGCATGATTAAAATAATTGTGAAAATACCCTTAAGGTGTAACAATTAGATTTAGAGCTAGGTAAACGGTTTTAGGCTCTAAACTAATTTGTTACCAGTTCATTCAACATGTTCATAGCATGTATAGGTTAACCGTTTGAGTCTCCACTCCCATACCCCAAGACTGACATCCATTGGTTCAACCTAATAGTCGTAATCAGATTCGATTGTCCAGTCGATTCTAAGATTCCAAATATAGTTCAGAACTTTCTCAAAAGAGTTCATCTGGAGATGCCTCTGTCTTCACTTTTCATTCATTGATGAAAGTTCCAGGACTTGAGTAATTTATAAACACACTTTAATTTAAAATAAAACTTTCAATTTATTCATAAGAATTCAATAATACTAATGTTTGAGAAATAATTAAATGAAAATAAATAATTATTACACACTACTTTTTAGACATATTCCAACAATCTTCCACTTGGATTAAAGTAGGCGTGTACAATCTCTTATCCCTAAGCCATCAAGATGACCATAAAAAACTTTACTGTTTAAATTTTTTGTGAATGGATTTAACAGGTTGTTGACTGTCGAAATATACGTAACCAACGTCTCCACGCTGAACAATTTCTCTAATAAGGTGATATTTACGTTCTATGCGTTTAGATCTCTTATGGCTTCTAGGTTCCTTAGAATTTGCTAAGCCCCATTGTTATCACAATAAAATGTAATGGGCTTGTCGGCGTCTAGAACAACTTCCAGAGTCTTCAAGAACTTCCTAAGCCATACAACCTCATTTGCAGCCTCACAAGCTGGCACGTATTCATCTTCTATGGTAGAATCAGCAATGCAAGATTTCTTGATACTTTTCCATAAAGTGCCCCACCGTTCATGATGAACACCGATCTTGAAGTGGACCTCCTGGAATCCTTGTCTGCTTGAAAATCAGAATCAGTATACCCCTTGATATTCAGGTCAATACCTGAATACACAAGCATGTAGTTCTTTGTTCTCCTCAGATACTTAAGGACATGCTTGACGGCATTCAAATTATTAATTCTAGGATTAGATTGGAAATGACTCACCACGCCCATGACATAGAAAATGCATGGCCTAGTGCAAAGCATCGCATACATGAGACTTCCTACGACTGGGACACATAGAATCTTTCTCATGTTTTTCTCTTCTTGAGGAGTCTTGAGAGACTGCTCCTTGGAAAGGCTGACTCCATGTCTAAAAGCAAGAAATCATTTCTTGGAGTTTTGCATACTGAAGCGATCCAACTCTTTATCAATATAAGATGCTTGTGACAGTGTCAATATCTGTTCTTCCTATCTCAAAAGATCTGAATACCTAAGTCAAATGCAGCTTCTCCAAGATCCTTCATATCAAATTGCTTTGTAAGCCAAATCTTGACATTAGATAATTTTCCTCTATCATTCTCAATGAGTAGAATATCATCTACATACAAGACTAAAAAATCACATTCTCTTGGAGTATCAGCTTATACACAAGGCTCGTCCACTAACTGCTCAAAATCATAGTTCTTAATAGTTTTGTCGAATCTAATATTCCACGATTGTGACATTTAATTATGTCCATAAATGGACTTCTACAGTTCGTAAATTTTGTTCTCTTGACATTTCTCCATGAACCGTATGATTGAGTCATATAAATACACTCATCAAGATTGTCATTCAAAAAGTGATCTTGACGTCCATTTATCAGATTTCATAATCAAGGGTGGTAGTAATGGATAAAAGAATTCAGATGGATTTAAGCATGGTCACCGGCGAGAAAGTATCCTCGTATTTTATACCTTCCTTTTGGGTGTAGCCATTAGCTACTAGCCTAGCTTTAAATGTCTCTACATTCTCATTCGGACTTCTTTTCTTCTTATAGATCCATTTGCATCCCACGGGTTTTCCCCCTTCAGGAGGATCTACAAGCTTCCAGACTCTGTTCGAGTACATCAAATGTATCTCAACGTTCCTGGCTTCTTAGCATAAGTTTATTTCAGGACCAGCCATGACCTCTGAGTAAGAGATAGGTTCATCAAGATCCTTATCTGAGACAGTTGTCAAAGATTCTCCATAGGGCATATACCTCTCAGGTTGTCTCACAACCCTCCCACTACATCGAGGATCCATAGGCTCTAGCTCATGTCGTGGTTCTTCCATTATTGAATCAGAAACAATTTATGATTGCGGAGTCGGTGTCTTCCCACTCAATAATTCCTAACACAATCGTGCTTCTCGACTGTACACTTTTAATATAATCTTCTTCAAGAAAATGAGCATTCGTGCTAACGAATGTTTTCTAGCCAGTCGTACTGTAGATGATATACCCATTTGTTCCTTTAAGATATCTTACGAACATGCATAATTCTGAATGACTGGTCACCTTACCTGTCTTCAGTATTAGAACATGTGCTGGGCACCCTCATATTTTAAAATATTTAATAGACGACTTTCATCCATACCATCTTTCATATGGTGTACCAGGCACCGTATTCGACAGATTTTGGTTCAGAATATATATCATTATTTCCAAGGCATATCTTTAGAAGGAATCTGGGAGGGATGGGTAACTCATCATGGATCTAACCATATCCATCAGAGTTCTATTCTTTCTCTCTGACACACCATTTTGTTGTGACGTACCAGGTGATGTAAGTTGAGAAAGAATATTTTCTTTCTTAAGAAAGTCTTCAAACTCTCTTAACAAGTACTCTCCACCACGATCGGATCATAGTGTTTTGATTTGTTTTCAAATTGCTTTTCAACCAAGGCCTTATACTCTTTGAACTTTTCAAAGATTTCAGACTTTTAACGCATTAGATAAACATGACCAAAATGTAAGTAGTCATCAGTGAAGTTACAAAGTATTCATAACTTCCTCTTGCTTGGATATTCAATGGCCCACATACATCATTATGTATGAGTTCAAGGCATTGAGTAGTTCTTTCATATTTTACTGAAAAAGGTCTCTTGGTCATTTTGTTTTCGATACTTGATTCGCATGTGGGTAGTGATTCCACACTTAAAGTTTGCAAATGACCATCCTTCACAAGTCTTCTAATCGTCTCCAGGCTAATATGACCAAGGCGTAAGTAACACATATATATTAGATCACTTTAAGTCATACTTCAACATTTTAATATCCTTTTTTGAATCATTATTCACTTAAGTGTCACACATCATTGGAGCTATGTGTTTTACGTGAAACAATTTATTAAACATGCATGCAACAATAATTAAGCATTAATTTTTAAAAATATCAATATCGTTATCAATGAATTTAATATCAAATCCTTGCTCAATTAATGCACCAATAGAAATAAGATTCTTCCTAAAAACTGGGATATAATAGATATCACGTCAAATAATAAAATATTTCTCAAAACATAATTTAAAAGTTCCTACAGATACGACTAATACTAGTGCTCCATTACCCCGGTAGAAGTTGTACTCACCCTCGTCAAGCCTTCTGACTTCCCTGAACCCTTTTAGATCCCAACCCTTTGAGATACTCTAGGCAGTTGCGTTTTCAATGACCATCAGCTTCACAAGGATGACACTTGTCTTTCGACTTGTCTACTCTTGCGATGCTCTTGCCTTTGGCAGCTCTCGACTTCTGCTTCTTTGCTTTCCTTGGACCTTTTCTTTGTTTCTTCTTAGATTAGAGGTGGAAGGCTTTCTTTCGGTAAAGTTAACCTCTCCATACTTCCTCTTGCCCTTCAGAAATAGAGTCTTAACAGCTTGCAACTCCTTCATGAGCTCAAGAAGTGAGTTCTTCAACTTATTCATCGAATAACTAAGCTTGAAGTTCTCAAAGGTACTAGGCAAAGTCTCTAGGATCATATCCACTTAAGTCTCACCATTAACTTCAGCACCCATGATCTCCATCTCATTCAGATAACTTATGAGATGGAGATCATGGGTGTTTGTCTGACTTGACGACCTTGATCTCCGAACATTTCGGTGATGTTCGACATCATATCAAGGCGGTCTCAAAGTTTTGATGTTGTTGTTGCAACACATTGCTCATAGATGCCAAGATGTAATATTTGACGATCTTATCAGAACGCAGGCAAGAAGCATAAGCATCATTTTCTTCTAGAGTCGATTTAGCAATAGACTCAAGGAGACAAGGGGTAGTGAGCACAAACTTATGTTTTTCTACCGTCAGTACGATATCAAGATTTCGTTTTCAATCCATATAATTTCCACCAATAAATTTCTTCGCGTTAAGAATAGTTGAGAGAGGGGATAACGACATGATTATTAAAATTTATAAATAAAGTGGTGTAAATAAATGCTCAATCGTTTAGGAAAGTATGATGCATGATGCAACTACATAAATATTTAAAAATCCATAAAAAAATATTTCATCCATGATGTTACGATAAAAAAGATAGCTTGTCTTATCGAGGGATGTAGTCCAAACTATCTCATATCACAACGAGACTCTTCTCGTTTGGTTAATGCTCAAATGTCTACACATTCAACTTAACTAATCACCAATGGTTTTGGTCACCTTGACCCCATTAACTAGCTCCTAAGTGGGGATTCTAATGTGCTTCAGTATAAGTGTTTAACCAACGCATCGACTCATAAAAGTTGTTATTGACTAACAGTCTGTCTATGGGATGGCCCTGCCCTACCACTTCTTTAGAAGTCTTAGCTTCTCAAGTAGCTCGATGACTCAAAATGACATGACTCCAAAGTTTCTCCCATTGAAGAGATGACTGCTATGGGCGGTTCTAAATCATTTCTAGTGGCACGATCAAGTTCGCGTTGGAGACCTTGAGAACGTTGCAACGTAAACGACCCTCCTACTTAGTTTTAAAAAAAAACTTAAGATTTTTTATTGTTTTCAAAACATAAATTTTATTAATTTGAAAAACATGATTAAATTTATAAATATTTTATTTAATTTTAAATCCCAATTTAAAATCATAACCATTATAAATCCCATATTGTAATTTAATTATAACCATTATAATTAATCTACAATGATGCATGTACATGCTATATGGTAATTTGATGTTGGCATATCCCTAGTTCTATATGACAGGTTATATGATGATGCACAATTAAAATAAATTCACACATTTAAAATTAAACTCTCTATTGACTCATTTCTAATTAAAACCCAAAAAGAATAATAAATTACAAATTAATTTACAAATCTTCATGGCGTCTATAATTGTCTATTTGTTCTTCAGGCTGTCTCACCACTTTGTAACTATTTATAAAATTTCATTCCCATTTTAAAATCAAATTTAAATTTTAAAATTCAAATTTCAATTGCAAATTTCAAAAATTAAAAATTTAAATTTTTAATAAAACCCTTTAATTAAGGAAAATTATTTTTCTAATTAAATAATCTCATTAATTATCCTCTTTTTTAATAAACAAAACAAAATATAAAAAGATAACAAATTGATAATTATCTTTTGAATTTAAAATTTAAAAGATAAAAAGATAAAATAGATAATTATCTTTGAATTCAAAATTATCTTTTATTCATTTAAAATCTAAAATTTAAAAGATAAAAAAATAGAATGAGTGTTTTCACGAAACATCATAGGGTATCTTAAACTCTAATTGTTATAGCCTAGGGTTTCACAAACCCTAGTCATCATGCAGGACACGGGGAGTGGACAACGGTAGCGACGGACACCAGAACAGTATCGCGGCCACTAGAACAGTAACTTCAGCGTGAATAATGCGTTTCTAGCGATTCTCGACGGAGGTCTCGAGCGGTTTCCGGCGACGACTATTTTACATCAAATTTATAAAATTCCAACTTTTGCAACAAAAAAATTACATAAAATTTTATGCCTCAAATCTGGCATACACCAATTCTAAATTGAAATAAAACACTTAAGAGTCAATAGTTAGGGATCCAATCACACAACACATTCAAAACAGTTTTGAATCTACCATACAAAATCATATGTCAATATCTATAAAAATCATGATACATTCGTTTCAAATATTTATACACATAATCAAGAAACTCGCTCTAATACCAATTGTTGGGAGAGATTGGTTTTAAAATTAATTAAAATAAGTTTGAACCACGAACTGTTTGTGAACGGAATATCAAAAAAATTTCCAATTAACTTATTTAATCAAATTAAATAACTTCAAATCAAACAACGTGTGATTATGCGTATACGACATTAAACGAGAAGATAAGGTTAGAAACAATTTTTTCAACTATACTTTGTATCGAAGAATTTCTGAACTGGCGGAATTTTTTTGAGCGTTCATCGTGTTCTTCAAGTTTCGGGATCCGAATCACGCAATTGAACTCCAAGCACGATTTGTGAATTTCGTCCATGAAGAACCACCTATTAATTTCAGATAATATCTCACGAGAATTTTGTGTAAGAATTTGAGTGTGCGCTCTCAAAAAGATTGAAGAAGAAAAATAAAACATTTTCTCCTTCAATATAATTTTCGGCGCAGCTGGAAGAGAGGGAAACCATTTTTCTCATTTGCTTTGTTAACCAGCAATTGTATCTAATACGAGACCTATTTGATATCCAATTTGAGATCTAATTTGAGATCTATCTACCACCAAATTGCTATTAAATATTTATATAATTTTTTATATTTACAAATACACCCATAAATTGTTAATTCCAAAAATTCACCCTTTATATTTATAATTGCCGGAAATGTAATATTTTTTAGAGTTTGAGTTGTATCGAGATTCATCAATCCAATTGATAGATTTAATTGATCATTATCAATTAATTATTTGATTTATTTTTAATTACTAATTATCCAATAAATAAAAAATAATAAACTAAGTTATTTTAATATAAATAATCACACTTAACTAATTAAGTGACATCACGCATCACATATATGTGTAGGAAATATAGCTTACCATCAAACGCATTTTGATCTAATTTACTTTATTTCTTTATTCATGTTCTTATGAACTATTTATGAGACTAAATGAACCCACATGAATAAAGCTAAGGATTCAAATACCAAACGAATTTATCTCCATAAATTCTCGACCTATTTAATCTTGACATCGTATGACTCCACTATAAGTATGATGTCGAATTAACTCTCGATTCATGTGCGTTACATTTTTTGTTGGTGTAAATAAATCTTTTTTATTTTCACGGTCCACATAATACTTTAACTTAATACACATCGTGAGTATCAGTAACAATAGCATACTGTAAAATTATCATTTTACCCCTATTGTTATTATTTCTTTAACTCCTTTATTGATTGTGAATAAGAAAGATATAATAGTGAATTATCTCGTATAATTTACAAGTCTTAATCAATGACTCAATTCATTGAATACATAGCCAGGTTAATTTATTTACACACTCATCAATAAAGCATAATGTGATATTGTTGTTTTCACAATCCAAACATGAATTTTCATATCTATGAATCACGTAACTCCAACTTAACTGAATTACAATCTTAACAGCTGATGTATTGTCCACCGATTTGAACTCACTCATTTGACACATCAAAGATTACAGCTAAGTTAAGCTACGTATTCATCTCAAGATTAATGTAATTATGAAAATACCTTTAAGGTCTAACAATTAGATTTAGAGCTAGGTAAACAGTTTTGGGCTCTAAACTAATTTGTTACCGGTACATTCAACATATTCATAACATGTCTAGGTTAACCATTTGAGTCTCCACTTCCATGCCTCAAGATTTGCATCCATTGGTCCAATCTAACAGTCGTAGTCGAATTTGATTGCTCAGTCGATCCTAAGACTGCGAATATCATTCTGAACTTTCTTAGAAGAGTTCGTCTGGAAACGCCTCTGTCTTCACTCTTCGTTTATTGATGAAAGTTTCAAAACTTGAGTAATTTATAAACACACTTTAATTTAAGGATAATTCCAATGAGAAGCGTCGAGAAAGAAGATACGGATGACTGATTTAAGTCGTGAAACATCTCGAGAAAGGGAGATCATCGATTCCAGAACGCAAACTGACATCTCAAGAACGGGATATCATCGCCTTCAGAACAGGAACCGACATCTCAAGAATGACAGATCATTGCCGCCATAATGAGAACTAACATTACAAGAATAAGGATCATCACTTCAAGAACAGGAATCGATATATCAAGAAGGGGGAATCATTACCTCCTAGACAGGGCATGGCATCAGAATAAAAATGAGGGTTCAGACTGACAGTCAAGTGGCCGTAATTGATTGAGCAAGTTTTATCACTTGTACAAGACAGATTGGTCAGTCACCAAGTGGTTTTGACAAATTAACTCAGAACCACAGGGAACTGCCATGTGGTAGCTATTGGTAGGCGGTTGAGATGTCAGATGCAAGATAAATAAGAAAGGGGATCCCACGAGTGGATGTTATCCTAGGCTTGACCTCATCTGATATTATTATTATTATTGTTATCATCAGACCTATAAGTACAAGCACATAAAAAATAAAAATGAGGGGGGGAAGACCTAAGTAAACCTTAACCAAAGGCACTGCCCTTTCTCTCTTCTCTCATCAACAACTATGTAAAATCCTTTACACAAGTGAATATCAACAATCTTCCCATGATTTTTCTTCCCTTGAAGAATTTTTCACGTAAATGATTATGTCTTTATTCTCTCATTCTCTCTTTAAATTATAATCTTTATTATTTGTTCATAGAGAATTTTTCATACCGAAAAATATTTTGGTGCTTTCATTGAGAGTGAAAGAAAAACTCTAGAAATCCCCCCCCCCCCCCAAAATGACAAAAACAACATCAAATGCCCCATCAACAATGAAAGTGGGAAATGAAACAACAACGGGTTGGAAGTAGAGATGAGAACGACAATAAATACAAAACTGAAAACGAAACAGAAAACGGTAAACTCGTTCCTTGCATATTTGATTGGCTTATTTTTTTTACATCATTATCAACTTTTAAAAAAAGGAGGGGAGAACTCATTTGACTCGTGATAAACAAAGTTTTTAGTTTTAATTCTAATTTGATTTAAAGTTTTGAGTTGAAATGACTTGAGAACGGAAAAGTTCTAAGACCGAGAAAAGTCTAGAGAATGAAAAAGTCTCGAGAACAGAAAAATCTCGAGAATGGGAAAAGTTATGAGAACGGAAAAAGTCCTAAGAACGGGAAAAGTCCTGAGATCGGGAAATGTTTTAAGAACGGATAATCTTCAGAACAGAAAAGAAAAGAAGTTGAGAAAATAACTTTAGAACAGAAAAGAAAAAAAGTGGAGGAAATACCTTCGGCTCAGTAAAGAAACGTTGAGAAAAGAAGAGTTGGGTAAAGAAGGGCAGAAAAGAATAGCTAAAGAACAAAGCTGAGCAAAAAATGGCATAGAGTAAAGGAAAATGAAGCTAGAAAAGGAAGGAAATTTGAAAGCAAAAAAAGAAAATAAGGAAACAGGAGAAACTCTACCAATGAGTCTATAGCAAGGAAAACAAGAAAAATTCTACCAATAGAAGTGAGGCATCAAACTCAAGCTCCTGTAACGAAATAATGAAATGGTACACTCGCTCCTTACTCATTTCAATTATTATAATATTCTTGTACAATATTCATGTCACAGACTCATCATACTAGAGAAGGAAAATGAAAAATGAAGAAATGGGGGAAGCTTTATCGATGAGCCTGTAGGAAATCAAAACGGGGACATGACTCCATGAAATGAGCCTAAGTCCTTGGGAGTGTACACATACATTGTTCTCAGAAGGAAATGAGAAACTTCAAAACAGAGATATCATTGTTCAAATGGATCAGACAATGCTCAAATAAATTCATAATGGAAACAATTGAAGAAAGCAATGATGAAATATTTCTTGAAACTTAGCGAATGATCCTGAAACTCAAGGCCAAAATGGGACCGTGGTTCTTTATTTGAACCTAAAATCTTTCTCTCAGAATAAACATCCAAAATCTCGTATGACACATGGTAGAATCTAGAACAAATACTCTATAAAAAAGAAGAGAATCAAACCTATCAAAATCAGACATGTGTTGGAAGCATTCATTGCACTTTGACAAACTTAGCCGAAACACAAAGGGGGTAAATGAATAGGTAAAAATACTTCACTGTCACGTGGAACAAAAGGTACTCACCTAAGACTCATAAAAAGCGTCGAGAGAACAGAAACGAATGACTGGTTGAAGTCACGAAAAATTTTGAGAACGGGAGATCATCGCTTTCAGAACGAGAATCGAAATCTCGAGAACAGGAGGTCATCACCTCCAGAACGGGAACTGATATCTCAAGAACGGGAGACCATTGCCTCCATAAAGGGAATTAACATTACAAGAGCGGGGATCATCACTTCAAGAATGACAAATGACATCTCGAGAACAGAGGATCATGTGGTAGCGATTGATGGGTGGCTGAGTGTGAAAGATACAAGATAAAGAAGAAATGAGATCCCACAAGTGAGTCTTATCCTAGGACTGACCTCATCTGATATATTTAATATTATTATTGTTATCATCAGGCCAATAAGTACAAGCACATGTAAAAGAAAAATGAGGGGGGAAGAACCTAAGCAAACCTCAACCAAAGGCACCGCCCTTTCTCTCTTCTCTCATCAACAAATATGTAAAATCCTTTACACAAGTGAATATCAACAATCTTCCCGTAGTTTTTCTTCCCTTTAATAATTTTTCACGTAAATGATAGTGTCTTTATTCTCTCATTCTCTTTTTAAATTATGATCTTTATTATTTGTTTGCAGAGGATTTTTCAAACCGAAAAAAATTATTTACATTTTGGTGCTTTCATTGAGAGTGAAAGAAAAACTCGAGAAATCCCTCCCAAAATGCCAAAAACAACATCATATGCCCCATCAACAACGAAAGAGGGAATAGAAACGGAAACGAGTTGGAAGTAGAGATGGGAACGACAACATTACAAAACTGGAAACGGAACAGAAATTGGTAAACTCATTCCTTGCATATTTGATTGGTTTATTTCTTTTACATCATTATCAACTTCTAAAAAAAGGAGGGGAGAACTCATTTGACTCATGATAAATAAAGTTTTGAGTTTTAATTCTAATTTAATTTAAAGTTTTGATTTGAAATGACTTGAGAACGGAAAAGTCCTGAGACCGGGAAAAGTCTAGAGAACAAAAAAGTCTCGAGAACAGAAGAATCTCAAGAATGGGAAAATTCCTGAGAACGGGGAAAGAATTAAGAACGGGAAAATTCCTGAGATCGGGAAATGTCTTAAGAATAGAAAAATCTTCAGAACAAAAAAGAAAAGAAGTTGAGAAAATAAATTCAGAACAGAAAAGAAAAGAAGTTGAGGAAAGACCTTCAGCACAGTAAAGAAACGTTGAGAAAAGAATAGCTGAGTAAAGAAGGATAGAAAAGAATAGCTAAACAAAGACGGCCATGACTGAAGGAAAAAGAAGCGAGAAAAGTAAGGGAAATTTTGAAAGCAGAAAAAGAAAATAAGGAAACGGGAGAAACTCTACTAATAAGTCTGTAGTAAAGAAAACGGAAAACATTCCACCAACAGAAGTGAGGCATCAAACTCAAGCTCCTACAATGAAATTATGAAACAGTACACTTGCTCCTTACTCATTTCAACTATTATATTATTCTTGTACAATATTCATGTCACAGATCTTATCGTACGAGAGAAGGAAAATGAAAAATGAAGAAATGGGGGAAACTCTATCGATGAGCCGTAGGAAATCAAAACGGGAACCGACATCTCGAGAATGGGAGATCATCACCTCTAGAACATGAACTGACATCTCAAGAACGCGAGACCATTGCCTCCATAATGAGAATTAATATCACAAGAACAGGGATCATCACTTCAAGAATGGGAACGGACATCTCGATAACGGGAAATCATTGCCTCCTAGACAGGGCAGAACATCAGAACGGAAAGGAGGGTTCAGACTGACAGGCAAGTGGCCGTGATTGATTGGGTAAGCTGCATCACTTAGACAAGACAGATTGATCAGTCACCAAGTGGTTTTGACTAATTGGCTCGGAACCACAAGGAATTGCCATGTGGTAGCGATTAATGGGTGGCTGAGTATGACATATGCAAGATAAAGAATAAAGGGGATCCCACAAGTATGTGTTATCCTAAATCTGACATCATCTGATATTTTTATTATTATTATTGTTATTATCAGGTTTATAAGTACAAGCACATGTAAAAGAAAAATGAGGGGGAAGGACCTAAGCAAATCTTAACCAAAGGCACTGCCCTTTCTCTCTTCTATCATCAACAACTACGTAAAATCATTTACACAAGTGAATATCAACAATCTTTCTGTGGTTTTTCTTTGCTTTAAGTGTTTTCAATGTAAATGATGGTGTCTTTATTCTCTAATTCTCTCTTTAAATTATGATATTTATTATTTATTCGTAGAAAATTTTTCATAAAAAAAGATCATTCACACATATATAATTTATTAGTGAGAATCTAGTATCTTGATCTTCAAAGAAACAGAATGTGATCGGCAGATCTAGTACTAGAAATGAAGTACATGTCTTTTGTTAATCATGCTGAAAACTTTGTGCCATTCTTAATGTTTTTTTAATTGTGTCATCTTGATGTTCTTAATCGAAAAGTTGTCGTATTATCTTTTTTTTTTTAAAATCACATTCTCCAATATCATACTTCTCTATGATTTTAATTTTAGACCATGGCCATTAGCTAATGGGGAAGTCGAAAAGCCAAAAGGCAAAGAACCAAAGAACATTCTATTAAAACACTTGGAAGTCAGCAATTCTTTTTCTAGTTAGAAAGGTACAAAAGAAATTACGTACGTTTGTGTGTGAAACCCAACCCATGCATTGGGCTATTGAAGTTGCCTTTTCGATTACAAGAGGAGTCTAAAGTGTTTGTCACGATTGGACCCTTCAAAGACTAACCAATACATGGGTACTCCAAATACTAATACTAAACTATGCATATTAATGTCTGCTAACTACATGTCGCATTCAAGTATGTGTTATCAATAGTTTTAATTTTTAATGTTAATTTTTTTTACGTTTGCTATTCAATGTTAATCAAAATATTTGTGTTATTTTTATGATAATTGTCATATGCAACGTGTTCGATATATATTTTAATTTATTAATTAAGAATGATTGTTTTGATGGTCGAAATGGTGGTTTACTATTGATATTATAAGTATTTTTACTATAATTAAGTTTTTGTTGTTATTGTAAGAAAATTATATTTTATGAAATTATATTACTGTTTAGAACGGAACATAATATGCATAACGTCATGTAAAAAATACTAATTTTCTCAATAATATGTACTGACTTAGCATAAAATAACTGTTTACTACTGGTTAGATGATAAACTTATTACTATTTTTTACTATTCCATTTATCATATGTTTTTAACATTCAGTCAAAATATTTATTTATAGCTACATGAGAAAATAATTATTTACTCATCCAGTAATATCTAGTAATAACCAGTGTATTGGTTATCATAAACTAATATCATTAGTAGTCACAATTGATTTAATATTAAATATTTATTTGACGAAAAGTTGTTACAATAATTATTTATATTTCTAATTACATGTAATATTTACCAACAAATAATTGTAGCTATATATTTACTGATCTAAGATTCAGTAAAATTTTAAAACTATTGAATAGTCACAATATTTATTTAATAAATTCTTTTTCTCTTTTTTCTTCTTTTTAGTTTTTTTCGATTAATTTTTTAAGTAAATATGTACTAGAAATACAACTCATCTATCGTATAAGAACTATGACCCAATTCAAAGTATACAAGTGCTCGAACAAAGGGCCAAGCGGTTGAAAAATGAACATGGTCATATCCCCAAAGCAAATGTCAGCATATCCTATATTTATGCCGTCTCAATCACGAACCCTCTATTGTTTTTTCCTTCTGTGTATTTGCATAAATAGAATAGAACTTAGGCTCGAGAACAAGAGAAGATGCAAGTGCGCTATAAAATGAAGAGGCAAAACAACATGGATTTTTCTTCTAAAACAAGGAAAGATGCGAATTTGGAAAGCATTATAGCAACAACAGCCACAACAACGAGAGAGAAGAAGAAAGACGAGGCCGTGAAGGTAGAGGTGGTGACGAGGAGCGGAGGGACTTTGGAGCTCGTCGGAACGGATAATTTGATGGGTTGGGATGAGTATTGGCCGCGGTTAAGTGGTGTGGACGTGGACGAACAAATGTCCTGGGCAACTACTTGGCTTCCAATATGGGACGCTGAGTTTATAGAACAAGAATTTTGT
This sequence comes from Datisca glomerata, assembly GCA_003255025.1. NCBI lineage: Eukaryota > Viridiplantae > Streptophyta > Magnoliopsida > Cucurbitales > Datiscaceae > Datisca > Datisca glomerata. The sequence goes on from QANY01002203.1 coordinate 802,358, forward strand.
GCGTTTGATGATGTTTGGGATGATGATATTTGGGGTCTTAGAAAGTAATCGGGTTACTTATACATTATCAAGTCTGTTTGTTATCCACTTCGACTTTTGTTTCACTTTCGAGACTGAGTTGATTATTATCGTTATTTAATTTCATGCGATTGTTTATACTTAAACTTTTGAATGAAAGTTGTAAGTGTATACTATCGTGGTCAAATAATAAATTTTTATAAAAATAGAATATCGTCGACATGATTGATTGATATTGATAATTGAAATTAACTAAACCTTAATTCTACTTGAGAATGACGAAAAATTGGAATTTTTAACTAAACTAAAAGTATAATTAAACTAAAACGATAAAGATTTGACAAAGATAAAATTTGAATAATTAAAAGCTCTAGGGTTTTCGATTTCACCAAACATGTTCTAAATTCTAATTCATAATCAATTAATGTTTATTCAGAACATTGATAGCAAATTTCTCTGACATAATTATCAATATTTCTCAAGCATCGATAATAATGAATCATAAATATGAATGATACATCTCTGTCCAGATTCAATATAATGAAACTCATTAAGCACAAACAATTATAATTGCTCCACTAGATTCATAATTATCTCTAACTTATGAAATTCTAATGATGTTATACACAAAGAGCAGATTCAATCATCACTTCTCAGTCTCAGAATTAAATAAAAAATCATGCAATAGTTGGCCAGACAACCACAAGCATTACAAACAGATTATAACACTCAATAATATTGAATAAATATCTATTGAATTAAAGATCAAAATTTATGAACAATCATGGTTTGACAACGTCGAAGTCCTAGATACAAATTTTAGAACATACTAGAATAAGAAGATATCCTAATAATATTCATGAACATAGAGGAAAAGAGAAGAAAAAACTAGATTTGAGGATGAATTGAAGTTGAGACCCGTCTCTCATTTGGATTCGTCTTCGTTTCCTCTCCAAAAACCTTTCACCTCTGTCTCTCACGTCCAAGGAGCCCTCCAAGAATCTTAAAATATTATATTTATACACTAGGGTTCGTCAAAAATTAAATTGGAATAAAAAATCATAAAACAAATCTAAAATTGCGCCAGTGTCACGATGGTGGGAACCAGAGTCACGATGCTGGCCAATCTATCACGCGTCAGCGTCGCGACGCTGGCCCTCCTGCCTTGTTCAGTTCCTTTGTGATTTTTTTGAATTTTTGACTTCCAAATCTTTCCAAATCAATCCAAATGTAATTGAATATCAAACCTACAAGATAGAAACAAAAATAAACATAAATCAAACAATACAAATCTAAGAATAATTAAAATTAAAGTTAAGATTAATTAAAATATGAGTGTGAAACACACTCATCAAATACCCTCAAACATAACTTTTTGCTAGTTCTCGAACAAAACAAAATAAAATCAAACAAAAAAAAACAATAAACACTAATTCTGAAAAGCTAAAGAAAGAGTAACATAGTATTTTTGACTAATTAAACTTGCCTCAGAGATTCCAAAATAGCAATAACCCAAGAAAAACTTCTGAATTATAATTATGTAAAGTTTTAACACAATTACCAACTTATATTACAACTTGAAAAGTCCCGAGTGTGTGTGTGTCTCACCTTAAGTCGTCCAATCTCTTAAACCCAGATGAGTTTATGTAATCAAGTCTTGTAAAAGCGGATCTAATAATCTATAGATAGATTAGAACTCCATAACCAATTTTTCATGCCACTCTCCACTAATGTAGGCAAACCACATAAATTATGATCATTAGGACTTTCATAGGCTTGTAATATATGGCTAGGGTTTAAGGTAGGATAAAGGATATTATTTTGGCTCAATCTTTACCCATAGTCACACATGTATTCTAGGAATCAACGACCTTAACTCAACTTATCTTGTAACACCTCCAAACTTGGCATTCCACCTCTTGAATAATCAATCATGCTCAACCATTCTTTTTTTTTTTTTAAATTTGATTTCCTTAAGCATCTTTTTTCCTTAAAGATTTTTCAGTTAATAGCTCCCAAACCAGTTGGTCTTAGAGTATTAGGTTTTAAGACACCTCTTCGAGCTTAGTCACTCAAGTCCAAGAGGCTACGAATCAAATTTATTCATCATTTTTTTATATCGAAACTCCTCCCAACCACCCAGATTGTCATAGCTCTAAGAATTTTCCTAGAGCATTCAAATACTATGAGTAAAAAGAGGTACTAGCATTTTCATAAGACTGCGAAGTTGTCTTGAGTGATAAAAAATTGTTATTTTGGCACAACATGGATGACTAGAAAAATAATTATGCACATGTTGGCTTAAAAAGCTCAAACGGTCTAAAGATGGCCTAAATCACGTCCTAAGTGAAGTATAACCTAGAATTTCATCTCTAGCAACAATCAAACTGGTTCTAGAGTTCATATGAGATCATAATGATTCTTTAAGACACATAAACTTTCTTTAAGCAAAAAAATAATCAAATGCTCAAGGCTAGGTGCTCAATATGTTGGGATTTTCTAGTGAAATGCAAATTAATATTTGGTTCAAACACACATCATAAATGCAACATTTTTTCAAAGCTATCAATAATTCAAAACCAATCTCATCATTGATGTTAGTGATGTCTACTATAAAACGCCAAAAAAAATTTAAATTAAAGCCACCACCCCAAACTAAAAACTTTCATTGTCCTCAATGAAAAGAAAATATGTAAAAAGAGTAAGTAGAGAGGACTTTCATGAATAATGATGAGCTAACATCCTCGTCAGTCTCTATATTATTCTTAGTGTCTCCAACTGAGAGGAAAGTGGTGCATGAGCCAAATTCGTCCATATTTTTTTTAAACTTGAAGAAAAATAATAATAAAATAAGCAAAAGAAACCTAAAAAAGAAAAAAAACAGAAATATAATCGGGTTGTCTCCTGGTAGCGCTTGCTTTAATATCTTCAGCTAGACATAATGATCATCCAGGCTTCACCCATTGTCCACCGACTTTATAATTCCCTTTGTGTCATAAATTGACCACACTAAGACCATTTGTTGCTCTCTCAAAACCCTCAACAACTTATATTTTTGTTCACCATTTAACGAAGCAAAGATAATGACAGAAAAAGTGGATGCTTCTCCTATGAAGGTGTACCGAAGGTGGAGGTCTAACCCCGATGGTTTTTCACTAAGTGGTAGGTGTCCAGGTTTACATTCTCTAAATTTTGCACTATCCACCCACAAACAACTATTTATATCATTTGGTGTTTGATTGTTTTGAAAACATTAAACATTACATGATCATCTTGCACTCTCAGAATAAGTTCCCCCTTTTGCACATCAATCAGAGTTCTTCCCGTAGCTAAAAATGGTCTACCAAGAATAATTGAAATTTCTTGGTTTTTCTCATGTCAAGAATAATAAAATCAGCTGGGAAGATAAATTTATCCACCTTTACCAAAACATCATCAATAATCCCCAATGGATATCTGATAGACTGATCAACTAACTATAAAGATACCGTTGTGGGCTTGGCTTCTCCAAGACCTAGCTTCTTGTAAACTGAATATGGCATCAAATTGATACCAGCCCCAAGATCACATAAAATATTTTAAAAATATGAATTCCCCATGGTGCAAGGAATAGTAAAATTCCTAGGGTCTTTTAACTTCAGAGATAATTTATTCTGCAGGATAACACTACACTCTTCAGTAAGTGTAACTGTCTCATACTCCTCTAGTTTTATCTTGTTTGAGAGAATATCCTTCATAAATTTGATATAGCTTGATGTTTGTTCCAAAGTATCAGTAAAAAGGATATTTATATGTAGTTTCCTAAACACATAAAGAAACTTAGAAAACTGCTTGTTCAATTTATGCTTTTGGAACCGTTGAGGGTATTGAATAGGTAGAACATATGGTGGAGAATTATTAGAAAAAAAAAACCTTTGACTTAGGCTTGCCTTCCTTCTTTTCTGAGCTCTTGGCAAGGTCATCACCCATTGTATCAACTTCTGCTTCAATTGGCTGAGAATTTTCAACAGTGGCTTTCTAAGGTTCTGCTAACTCCTTGCCACTGCGAAGAGTAATGGCGTTTACTTGTTCTTTTAGATTCCTCTCGGTTTTGCTCGGTAGAGAATCTTATGGTCTCTGAGTTAGTATTTCTGACAATTGACCTATTTGAAGCTCCAAATTTCGAATAGATGCACTTGACTCTAAATACTTATTTCTTGCCTCTAAAATGTAGCATATGTTCTTGCCATAAATTGAGTAGTATTAACTGTTAGCTGGGCAATAGTATCTTCTAGAGAAATTTTAGGTTGCTGAGGCTGAAATTGAGGCTGAGTTGCAACTAGTGGATTAATCACATTGTGACTATTCTTCCACGAGAAATTGGGGTGATTTCTCCATCTTTGATTGTAAGTGTTGGAGAATGAATTATTATGCCTATTATAGTTCTCAACCAAAATAACATGTTCTGATTGAGAAGGAGCAAAAGGATTACCGGCTTGACATTCAATACTAAGATAAGGTCCATTGCACAAATTATAAACTTCCCGTGAAGCATGAATAGCACTAGCATTGATGGTGAAAGTGCTCAATTGCTTGGACAATGTAGCTACTTGAGCTGTGATGGCAGTAGGTGCATCTACTTCATGAACTCTATGAGTCTTTCTCGGTACATCACGCTCAGTTGGCCATTGATAAGCATCAACAGTCATTTCTTCTAGCAAGGCATAAGCATCCTCATGTGTTTTACCCTTTTAGTCCACTCTCTTATACCATTTTTACAAGGCTTCATTTTGCAGATAAAATTTGCCATCCTTCTATCCTTAGAGATCTGTTACCAATTCCTCATTATAACTTCATCAAAACCAGGTTCTTCCTGCCACTTAGCCTCATAAAAACAGTACCCTCTAGACTTAAAATCATTATATCATGGTCCGACCCTATTTCACGAGGAATAAGTACCTTAATGTGAGGAATCTTAGTCAGAGTTTGAGTGTTAATGAGCACCCTATCAAGTCTTTTTTGGCTGAAATCCTCATCCTGCTTTTATTCCTCCATGTGTAGAAACACCCATTTGCTGAGACATAAAAAAACTTGCATTTATTGATGAAATCTCTAAACTTATAAGCTTAAGGCCTCCTGCCCAATTTTTCATCAGAATATGCAAGTTCATTGAAATCACCAGTCACCACCCAAGGATAAGTAATCAAATTTAGATCTATTGATAAGCAATGAAGCTTTATTCTTTTTCATCTTAGTCTTTAAGAAGAAAACCATCTCGGGTTTTATAAAGATGCAAGGCATCATTTAAAGCTTTGACTGTCAAGGAACACTCCAAACCTTGACAGTTCCCGATTAGTATACTCATAGTTTCCTTGTTGGCTTTTCAAGGCTAGCCACCAAAGCCCCAACATTTACAAATCAAGTAGAAAGATTTTATCACCAAATCCTTCTTTGGTTGTTTGCTTTTCCCTTGACATATTTTAACAGCTTTCTTGATGTTTCCTGCATCGGAATAGCAATATTCATCAAGAGTGAGCTCCTTTACAGAGGTTACCAGCTCGCAAATATTTTCAGAGGAGGTTTTGTTGTCATTCACGTTGTCACTGCACATTTCCATTTTGCCCATCTTGATATCTGGTGCTTGATCATTGTTCATCATTCCCTGTTTAAACACTCGGGGAATTTCCATCAAAGCTTTTAGATAATAATCTTTGACATGTGCATGTGTTTTGAGATTTGTCTCTGCTTTTAGCCAATCTCTAAATGGTAGTTGATTACACGCTAAATCAATATTCACATTACAGGTTCTTATCTCATGACCCAGATTGCATTTCTCTCAGTTCTTTTTATCCAGAAGCCAGTGTGAGCCTTTTTTGTAATGAGGCATTTACACGAGCTCTCGCTGATCTTGCTAAAGAGCCTTTCATTGTGTATTCATCGATTTCAGCCAGATCACCCACTGCATGTGCCATCTTCCTAATAACAGTGATAGTTATCCAATCTGCAGAAATATCTTGAATCTGGATCCACATAGAGCAACTGTCGAAGAAAATTTCTGATGCTTGGGTACCTGCAATGTATTCCTTAAGAATTAAAATGCAACAATTAAAAGACCATGGACAATTGGTCTTGACTTGCTTCATTTCTTTCATGTCATGAAACTGAAAAAGATAGAGATTTCTATCTAGAACTTCCAATTCTATCCCTTTCTCTTCACTCCAATTTTTCCGCATAACAGAGAGAACGAAACTGAAATTTGCAGCCCTATCCGATAACAGCCTTCAAACTAGCCATCCTTCCACTTTTTCATTTTCTTCGTGAAGAACATCGTCAATATCCAGGAAACCGTCCACACCCTCTGTTGATTGACGTGAGTTAGAACAAGTCCAACTCAGAAAACGAGTTATTAGACGGCTAGCACTATACTAGAAGAAAGTGTTAGAGAAACGGAAAGCAAATCTTTTTTTAAAGGAAACTTTTCAATGCAGACAAATTTATTAATATTATGTTAAAAAATAACTGAGTTTTAAAAATTATAAGTAAATAATAAGTTTTTAAACTATCAATAAATTTAAATCATAATATCATTAATCTACATAAAGTAACTATATTATAAATATTGATCAATCGAATATGAGTTATTGATGTAATAATTTATATACTTATAATTAAGAAAATTATATATTTTCAAATTTTTAAATTTAAATCTATCGTATTATCAACAACTATTGTAATAAATGATAATTTAAAAATAAGTTTAAATTTTTAGGAATAAAATAAAAGTAAAACATTATTTCGTAATGGGATTAGAGTTTGAAAAAATGTTCAACTATCAATATAAGAGTAAATCAGCCTCAATATCCATCATTTTATATCAATTTAATCAAAAAATGAAAGTCATTCGATTTATAAAAATTAAAATAAAAAAAATAAAATATAAAGATTGTAATTCATAAAATCAATGAAATATTACCGAAATTCTAAATAAAAATTGAACAATGAGATAATGAAACATTAATTGTTTCAAAATAAAATAAAATAAAAATAATCTAAGATATTATCATAAAATATTTAAAATTCCTACAAATCATCACAACCATAATCCTTTATCAACCAACTAATTAATAGGGTTTCCAAATTAAATCTAAAACAATAAAATCCCGCCAAAAATATCATTAACCACAAATACATCAATTTTAAAATTCAATATTCTTGCAATCTCAACTAAATGGTAAACAAAGAAGGTAAACAGTCTTCAACAATAAATAATTAAATGAACAAGAATTTAAAATCCTGGAAACAAATTGGTTTCCAGTTTATTTACCCTAATTTCATAAAAACAGTCGTCAACCACGTTCAATAGGTAAATAGTCGTCAACCGCGTTCAATAGATAAATAGTCGTCAACCGCGTTCAATAGGTAAATAGTCGTCAACCACGTTCAATTGGCGAAACAAATAGGTTTTTTTACTACAATCCTGAAAAATTGATGTATGAATTGCAGATTCAAAAATAAGATGAATCACGAAGATAGTTAATTGTGTGTGAACTGATAGACCTAATGCTGAATTATGATATTTTTTTCATAGCAATAAAAGATAATCAATTAAACTGAATTAGCTAAAATTATGGAAAATAGTCTTTATCATAAATATTATCAATTGGTTATGCAAAAAGTTATTTCCATAACCAAAAATCCATAATTAGTTATTGAATATAATAGGATAAATATAAATATAAATTTCGTATTTAATTTACTGTAAATATGTAAACTAATTTTTTTTTATTGTACTAATTAATAATAGTGGACTTACACAATCAATCATTCATAACAACTTATTGAGCGCAAATCTATCAACATAAAATTAGGGTAAATAAACCAGTGATGTGGCACACCAAAAACTATCAATTACCTAATACATAAAAATAGGGCTATTTCTTAACTCCTACTTATGGACTTGTCTATTCGCTGCAATTTTTTTTCTTTAATTGAGGCAATACATCTCGACCCGTTAGTGAATAACTTGATATTTGTAATATGGGGTCCCTTTTCAATGCTGGGAATTTCCCAGCATTGATGCTTAGATCAATCCTAGCCGTAGGATATGGCTACATTAGTCCCAGCCATTAAATAATTTTTAATTTTATTTTCTTTAGAAACTGGTAGAATAAGTTGCAATCTCCTCCTTCATCTCTCCACTTTCCCCTTTCCCCTTCTTCGACTGCAACCAAAACTTAGGGCACCCAAAATCAGCAAGCACCATTTCTCCTCCAACCTCCATCGTGAACGACGAAAGCAGGCACAATTTCTTCTTCTTCTTCACTAAACTCAGGTTCTCTCTCTTCGTCGTGGTGCTCCGTCTCCATCGTTGTCCATTCCGTCGTCCACATCTCTATCCGTCGTTCAGGTCTCTCTCTCTTTCTCTCTCCATCGTCTCGCTCATTCTGTTGTCGAAGAATTTTGGCGTCATCTAGGGCACGCGATTTTCAACCACTCGGATTCCCCTGCTCTCGGCTCTTTTTGTCGAAGGTAATTTCTCCACCACTCTCGATCTATCTCATTCTCTTTGTGAACCTATTCCTTGCATCCTTAACTGACATCCGTTTCTTTGCCAGTGCTTCTGTTTGTCTTTGAATAATTTGTGCAATTGATTCCTAAATCTGTAGTTTACCACAGGACGCCAAAGCCACACAAAAGACAATGTGAGAATTACAAAAATCTTTAAAATTTCAACTGTTATTTCCTTAAATTCAATAATGGTAAAACGAAAGGAACCCTTTCTAGTGATTGAAAAAATGCTTCACATGCTCACTAATAAGAGAATTGGTACATGATGTTATAGTCCTTATACAAGATATGCTATTATTTCATATCGCAATTTGAAATTCATAGCATAATGTAAAAAGATTCAAACTTATCATTCCTTAACTAATTTGCATAAGCTAATATGTTCATGTCTCATTAATCAGTCAAGTGAATTCCTCAAACTTGGTAAAAGAACAACTGGTAAATGAAGGAATTTTAGCAGCATAAAAATCCAAGTAGATATGCTGCAAGCATGTAGAATGTTTATTATTTATGAACATTTGATTGTTTTGAATGTTTTATACTGGATTTTAGGGTTATACTGTTAGACAGTTTGACATTCGGTTAAAGCTTGCTTGGAATGATTTCTAGAGTTTTTTTTCCAATTCTGCCCTACTGTCTTTAAGATTAGTGAATTTCCAGTGTTGCATTTTCTGTTGATACAAAGTTGAGCTTTGTCTTTTGTTAGTTTTGTCTAGAATTTTGTGGGAGCAAAACCAATATATGACTTTATTTCTGGCAATGGTTGTTTTTTGGGGGTTTCATTCTTTCCCAGTGTTTATTTTTTTTCTGAGTTTTATTTTGTTTGTTTGGTGACTGATGAGGGAAGAAAGGATCACATGGAAAGCAGAAGAAGCCAAACCCTAAATAATTGATTTATGCTTTGTTGACTAAAGTTTGATGAAGATGTTTTTTAATGTCTGTTGATTATGGTTGAAAGTGTTTAGACTAAACTAATGTTCTTATCTTTCCTCAGTCTTGGGAATTTGTGATTGTTCTTAGTGATCTAAAATCAAATTTTTGGTTTGCTTTGGTTTTGATATGAAATTTTGTTGTTGATGAAGATGCTTTTTAATGTCTGTTGATTATGGTTGGTTTTTATAAGGTCTCACTTCTAGACTATTCTTTTTGAACTCCCTTCACTAAGTACGTCAAACATCACTTTCTTGAATGCCTATAGAAAATTTGGGTTATGCACGTTTGAGGCATTTCGTTCGAGATGCCATGCACAAATAGCATCAAACCTAATGTAGCCTCCATAGTGTGTGTGAGATGGCATTACCAGGTCTTACCGTTGTTCTCTTTGTTCTGTTGTATTCCATTTTCTTAAGAGAAACTCTGTATGTACATTTTATCTTACTATATCAAAAATGTTCTCAAAGCATTTTGAAGTTTCAATTTCAAGTACTGCACATATGTTTGAACTTCCAATTTCTATTTTGCATTCTAACATCAATAACCTTGGCCTTTCCGTAATAACAATGACTTGATATTTTATTTTTTCATGCCCATATAGTTTTTAGTAATGCTACATTATATTCTCCTATGCGAATGAACCTAGAAAGTAAACAACAATGGAAAATAAAATGTTGTGAGGATACATTGTTGCTTGTTATCTGTTAAAAAATTGACTATTCATCATATCTGAGCTTATGAGGAGGAGAAATAAACTTTATATTTAGAGAAATTTTATATTCATCCTATCTTTCCTATTACAATTATTTGAGTTTACATGGTAAAAATTTGTAAGGTGATGTGAAGTATTGTGTACTGATTAGTCTAATGGTTGGCGTCCTCTTTTACATGATCTCCTTCGTCCCCTATCCCCTGTTACTTTATTTGCTGTAATCTCTATCTTTTTCTACAAATAACAAGTTTATTTTAAAGCTCCTTATGTAGAGTTGTGTGATTAAGTAGAAAAGCTGTCCAATGAACTTTTTGTGCTGATTAGATGTGAGTTATTTCTAAGTTATTTCTGAGTTAAATTGAAAAAAGATAATGAGTCTGCTTTGTGCCGACTAGATGTGAGTTATTTTTTGAGTTAGACTGAAAGAGTCTGCTTTGTGCTGATCAGTTATTTCTAACAGTTATTTATAGTAAAATTGATTCTTCTCTTTCAGTTTATGACAATGTAATATGATGGTCTTCTTTGTGCTGAATTTTGTTTTGGAGTTTGATTTCATTCAATTATAAAAGTCCCTCCTTACTTTTTTCAGGTGAAACCTCCTGATTATTGGTCATCAATAGACAAGACTTGTCGGCATTCGCAAAGTTGATAGTAATTTACTTCTGGATTTTGAACTCGTATAAGAATTTCTTTCTCAATATCATTAGCTTAAATTGGTTTTACTGAATAAAATGGAATTTGCTATGTTTGTAGAGTAGTTTCTCATGTTTTTCCTTTTCCATGTTTTTATCCAGAATATCATAGTTGGAAGTAGATATTACTTGAGGTCAATCTACTTTTATAGAAACAATATTATTTTTTATGTATGTTTGTTAATAGATGAATACATAATGTACATGTTATTCTTCAAGCAATGAAATAAAAGGAAAAGTTCTACTTTAGAGAGAACTACATGATCAACGTCATTTTTTTAAATGATTATAGAGGTTTTGACATTTATAGAGTTTTTAACTAGCCTACCTACGTGGTGAAAATTTACTAATATGATTCTTTTAACATGATAAATATGAAAAAACTTGGAGAAGAGCATGTTACAACTAAATCAACTAAGTTTCTTGCATTCTTTAAATTCTTTACACATCATGTTTATCATCTATTAAGATTGTTGATATATGTCAGTTCCAATTATTTCGTTATTTATTTGCACAAAGCTGATTAATAACATAACAAGGGCAGATGTATACAAGAACATAACATTGATATGTTTTTTATACTAGATGATGTCCAATCCATCATAAATTAGTATCAGAGATGATCATGATAAGAAAACATAGTAATATATATTTTAGATGGCTAACACAAATGTCAATGTGAAGAAGCCACAAAAGGGTTTTTTTGTATACTTGTAAGTAATTAACGAGATCATCAATTTAATGTTATATATTTTCATTTAAATTGTTGCAATGTTAATGTGGTTGTTTAAACCTAAAACAGTCTAAAAGAATGTGCTAAAAAGAGGGCGACAGGTGAAAAGATTAGTGGTCATGAAGTAAGTATGTTTAAACAAACATTACATTATAACATGGAATTGATAATTTTTTATTGTAATTTAAGTGAGTTTGTGATATGCAGACACGAAAAGATGTAGCTATAAAGTGGAATGGTATGACGAAGGAAGCGAAACTCAATTGTTTGAAGGAAAATGAAATTCGCGCCATTGAAAATAGAGCGGAACAACCTGGTTCTAGTCATCCGAGAAGGTCTGCCTTTAAACATAAGTTGCTCACACGTTGTACACCCGAGAAATTTACGGATCTTGTTATAAATTTTGATGAGGAGAAGAGGAGTGCGGTCGTGGAGATGGGATATGGAGGGTTGTTAGATATAAAATGCCACAAGCTGAAGAGGAACTTCTTACAACAGCTATTAGGTTGCTTCCATCCAGCCACCTGCACGTTAAATGCCCATGGGTCGACATTCAAAGTGACTGCAAATGATGTGGCTTCTATACAAGTCATCTTTGATGGTGACGAGGAGATAAAATTTGATGGTGATGTGAATGAGATAAAAGATATAAAGGCGAGGTGGGTGAATGCCAAAGGTGATATTTCGGTGAACGCCTTGTCAAAATTCTTGATTCTGACGGTGACTATTGGAGGTAAGCTTTTGTGTTGTACACTGTCGAGGTTTTGTTTCTTCTCGATCGAAACAAATCATCAGTCATTCATGGTTGTATGCTGTGAAGTCACCCACGACCATCCAATAGAAGAATTAGGATTCTATTTGTTTTAAAGATTTTATGGATGGTGCCGCGAGGTATCAAAACAACCACCACATTAGTATTACTTTCTATTTTATAACATATGGATATATGCTAATATGCTCATTTCGATGGAACTTTTTTATCTGGAGAAGTTGGCATGTGCTACCAACTATGTTGACTTGAACTAGCCTTCACCATTAAGGTGGAATGATAGGGCCGTTACAAAAATGATTTATTTTGTAAAATCAAGGGGAGGAGGAGCTTGGCCTAAATGCTGTGCGGTAAGCGTTTTAGAATATTGCAAATTTGGTTGGTTATATTACATGATAGCATTGATCGGTTTTATAATAGGAACTCATCTGTCTCGGAGACCCGGCTACCACTAAAGACGAGTCCAACTTTAAAGCAAAGACTTGAGAAGAGAAAAAAATGAAGGGACATATAATATTGTATCACATTATTGTGTCATATTTTTTTATGCTCTTGTTCAAACACTAGCCCATTTGCCATTTCTGAGAAATTCAGTGACCCAGAGGTTATTGAAGAAGACAATAAATAAGGTGCAATAAATTTTGAAGCAGTTTCAGAGAGAGATATCTTCGTACGCTTCGAAATTTATTACCCCGTCGTTATTGTCTTCTTCAATAACCTCTTGCTGATCGAATTTCTCAGAAATGGCAAAGGGGCAAGTTTTGGATAATATTAGGATCATAGGCTTGCCTTGGCTGAGCATCCCTCCGAGTAGATATTATTGTGTCATCTTTTGTATATGATTATTGTGTATAATGAAGATAAATAAATTTTTGTAAGTTATTGTGTACAAGGATGATAAACAGATTTTGTATATTATTGTGTACAAGGATGGCAAACAGATTTTGTATATTATTGTATACAAAGATGATAAAAATATTTTTTATATTATTGTGTACAATGATGGTAAACAAATATTGTATATTATTATGTACACCTATAAATAAAAGTGGTTTTTGTACGTTATCGTGTATAGTGATGATAAATAGATGTTGTAGAATTTTTTTGTACAATTATAAATTAGCAGATTTTACAAAATTATTGTGTATTGTTATAAATAAGTAGGTTTATAAATATCTTTATATTAACATTCTAAAAAAACTATGAAAACAAGTTAATACCAAAATGTACTGTGGGGGATACAGAAAATTATACCAGTATGGGATGTTTGTATTATACATAGGGTACTCACCTTGTGCTTTGAATGGTGCTGGGTATTGGGTCGAATGTGTACGCACCTTGTTCAGAGAGCCATGTCCATGTGCACCTTGCACGTTAGATGGTGCTGGATCATCACTATTATCGTCTGGCATCATGGCATGCACATCGCTCGGTAATTCTGGACATGTCCATTTGGTATATCCAGTGTTCTTACAATGGCCACATATACGGTGGTTGGTCGTGCTTTACTCGTGCTAGCACCTTGGTTGCCCATCGTCTTCACGATTACCGGGTCTTCAACGAAGGCTCTTTTAATCTCTATACCATCCTCGTGCTTCACATCATGTACGTTGGTGACCTTCTCATTCCACAATATCTCATATTTTGTATAAAGCATCTCAACCTCCACTTTGGCTCGAGTAGACCATTCAGTTGACTTTGACGCAAAGTGAGCAAGTCTTTTGGCAGCTAGTTGGATCAAATTGTATCGAAGCAATACTGTCTCATCCATATCCGGATGAGAATGGCTTGACCCGGTTGGTAGCATATCACTTTTCAGAGAGACCCGCCACCGGTCTAGTATGTACGTGCTTGGGATCTGTTGAATATGTTCAACTTTCATAATAGTAAACATATGATGACACGGTATCCCCACGAATTCAAACTTGCCACAACTACACTTGAGCGTATCAAGTTTTTAGTCTCGTGTCACTATGTATGAGTCATTCTGCACCCAAAACTCAACCAACGGATAATTTTGAGCCTCATCATCATGTGTCAGAGCACAAACTATAAACGATGCTTCACCCATGATATCCTTAAGCATACGTTAAACCAATTTTTGTGTGAAACACATTCGGCGTGTGTTGCTCTAAGGCACGTAGGTGAGCCTAAAGCACATACGTTTCATTTATCAACTTAAAATCATCCAACCTTTCCTCGTGTCGAATACGTGCCAATGCCCGATCGATTTTTAGCATAAATTCAAATAGTTTAAATCGATGTTCAATGAATCAGTAGATATATGCGTTCATACCTTCAGATTGTTACGTTGTCTCACGAAAGCAAAGAATTTTCTGTGTTGGAAGGCCTCTACCCAACGTTCATGCTTCGCATACATCCATTGTACCCATTTGTTTTACCTAAGGTTGAACGACTCTATCAAACGATCACATTCCTCTTTGAACTCCCCTTCACTAAGTGCGTCAAACATGACTCTCTTGAACGCCTGTAGAAAATCTGGGTTATGCACGTTTGATTGGGCATTTCGTTCAGATGCCATGCACAAAGTTGATGATTGCAATTGGGGAGGATCATCTTGATTGCTTTACGCATTGCCTTATCACCATCTATAATGACGGATTGAGGCATCTTGTTTCCATGGCATCTAAGAAAGTTCTCAACACTTATTGATATGTTTCCACAGTCTCATCAACCAAATATCGTGGTCTTGTAGTGATTGTTCATGCCAAGGAAAATCACCAGCGGTTTCTTGTATGCATTTTTCCTATAGGTTGTATTGAACGCCAATGCATCATTGAAACAGTGATAGTCAACTTGGCACGGTCAGTCTGCCCAGAACAAATTTACTAGACGATTATCCGTGTCAATGTTGTATTTGTAATACATATCTGGATCCATCTCTGATTTTGCAGTAAAAAAGTAATAGATGCCTCTGAATCAGTTTTGATTACCTGCGCTTTTCGCTGCTTCTCCATCTTATTGTAGAGATTCGTCTGTAAGAACCCTACATTTTTGTAACCACCTGCTTAGTCGATCGTGTAATCAAACACTTGGCTTAGCGTTACACCAACATTATATAATCATGTTGCTTGACCCATGTCCGCTTCATTCACTGCTCTATTGTATGGAAGAAAGGGCACATCCTGTGATGAGGCGGTGGGATGATTGTGCTTAGCTTCAAAATCTTTAACGACCCATTTTTTTCACCTTCTTATCCAACTTCACCATTTAAAGCCTCTTGGTTCTCACTTGGTGTCCTCTCTGCCCATATATTTTATCATATTTCCATACATTGAACCCAACATCAGCTGCGTATGTATAATAGAAATCTTCAGCCTCTTGTAACATATCAAAATTTTCACTAGTGACATCCTCATTTCGCAAGTTTGCTAATGTGGATGAACCCAGTCGCCTACTCATCTCACTCAGGTTTATGGATGCTTCATGATGACTAGTCTTTGAAGATGCTTAATCTTAAAAAAAATATAGAAAACTAAACATCAGGATGACTCATATTTGAATATGCTTAATCTTAAAAAAATTAAAGAAACCTAAACAAACATGACCTTTTTGGAGTTGAAAATTGGATAATCCAAAACAAAGAAAATGGAGCAAGTGTATTTGACGTTTAGAGCACTTGAAAATTAGTGAATGTGTTTAGTTTAGTGAATATATGATTTTTAAGGATGGTTTACGAAGAGTAATTACCCCTATTAATTGCACGACCACCAACCAATAAAAAAGTCAAACTAGGTTATTAGGACCCAAACACTACTTTGGCGGTCCTAATCGCCTATATGACAGGCGAATCGTCCGTAATAATTGACGTTTGGGGCCTGCTGGTAGCATTTGGGTCCCAAACGCCTGAGACATAGACGTTTGGTCCCCAAACGCCAGACACACAGGCGTTTGGTCCCAATACTCCCTATTATGCTTAAAAATCTAGATGGAAAATTTGAAATAAATTTAGAAGTTTAAAATGTTTGGATAGATTTGATGGTTTGTAAGCGCGAGACGAGCTATAACATAATGAGTGAATCAACTATCTATAGAATCTAATTGGATAGATTGACGGTTTGTACATGCTATTCTTATATACAAAATGTTTAGGATCAATTTTAAAAATCAACAATACAATAAACAAACTTAGAATCCAGTTCCAAATTTTAACCAACGATTCGACAAAATTTGCCCTTAAATATTAGAAAAACCCACAATATTAATTGCATATTTATATCCATAATATGCCAAACGAATGTCATGCAAATTTGACAAATTTAGAATAAAAAAAATCCAATCCAAACAAACTTAGAATCTAAAAAAGCTTAAAGTCCAAACAACTAAGAATCCAACATATTTATACACAAAACGTTCATATCAACTTTGACAAAACATCATGGTGCAACTTTTCTCTTTTTTGACAAAGTATCATTCGAATGCTTTGTACGTCCTTAATGTTCTCTTTCCGATTCAGTATCCTCATTGGGGTCGTGATCATGGCCATCTTCATCATCATTAACTGAATCTTCTCCATTGAATCATCTTTATAACCTTTATCATCATCACTCTCATGCATGCTTGCTTGAGTTTCATGCATGTGCAGGCGTCTTTGCGACTTCACCTATAAGTGTACAATTTTTTTTATCCTTCTTTTTCATTGATACTTTGACCTTTATCATCGCCTCACGTGCAATCAACATTTTCTCGAAGAACAGCTTGTTGAGACCACCAATCATGCTATCATGCTTGTCGCGCATGCCGCCAGAAACTACATTATCTTAATTGCACGTTTATATGATATTTAATGACCAAATAATAAATATTAACATCATAACTCACATAATCGACTTCATCTTATGGAAGACCCCAGACTGGAACATCATTTGAAATGTCAACCAACTCACTACCACCATCTGGGAGTGGTAATTGAATCTGCCACAATGGTAGTGGGATGTCAGCCAATCTTATATCATCAACGGTCACTTTAGCCAACCCTGATGCTCCTGGTACTGTTGTGGCTATTGCAGTTGCTGGTTGTGCTACCTATACATAGTAGATTACAAATTTGCATTGTATAGCAATATGAGTAATCTTCTATATTTAAAAACCACTTAGAGATGTTTAGCACATGCGAAGATGGAGATGCCCCGTCATAGTTGTAAGACAACCACTTTTTCTGGAATTCATCATAAGTATCTTCGATATCACCATCTACATCAAAGATAAAATGTATCACTCTGAAATCCTAAGACCACCAGACAGATCCTCTTTGGTGAATGGTTGATCACATACCATTAATTTTGGGGGTCTGTATGGGATGTACGATGCCTCAATTCCCCTACTCTATCGTGAGACACGCTCACCCAGCAGGTCCTTACAGCAAGATTCGCATGGTGGTAGAAGGTATACTGTTGATGCAATAGTCTGACAAGTTTGTATGTTGTCCCCAAGAGTTCCAATTGATCTACAAGTTCAAAACCAAATAGTTTATTAGTAAAACATCATTCATACTTTGGGGGGGAGACAAAATAAGAATTGATATAATAAAACACATACATCATTGCGCCTCATATATCGAAGTTTAACATGGAATTCTTTTAGGCAGTGACCAACATCCCTTGTTCATGACTCAATGTAAATCTAACGTGCTGCTCACGTGAACGTGTCTGGACCACCCAATGGCATGCTTAGTGCCAAACACACGGAAAATACTCACAAGCACATACTTATCATGCTCTCCAAAAAAATTGTCCCTACACTTTTACCGAGGCATAAAGCCTACGTATTGCAATACAATATGGACAACACCGAACCACCCCAATTATACTCTGGTATGTCATTTATTTTCTATAGTCTAGGAAGGAAGTACAAATAAACTTTATTGCTCTTGTCACAAAAAATTGTACTACCCAAGAGCACCAGAAGAAAGACTCTCGTCAAAATGTCCTCCTACTTAAGTGTAGTACACTCGTACTTAACATAATTATCAACTATTCATTGATAACTAACTTTTTTTCTCCAACCTTGACAACAGTTTGTCAATTAGCTTTTGCAAAGCCTTCTTGTTCTTGTAGAGTTCTAAATCATAGTCTAGTTATCGACTATCGACTTTCAGGCTAGTTATCGCAGCAAAGTCTAATGAGGTCATTCTCATTTCACCCACTTCATTTATATGAAAGGTGTGGGTTGTATCCTACCATTTCTCAGTCAGACTTTTCAATAGGACGTGATTTTCAATGTACTTATAAAATAACTACACCCGGAAGCATCGACATTCCTTTTCACATTTTTAGAAAGCCTACTGTACCATCGAGCTACTAGTGTAGTGTTCCCAAAATCACGTATACCAAGATCATAGACCTCAGCCTAAGAAACTAAAATTTAAGTATGACTAGTTAAAAAGGTGTGTGAAGAAAAATGTATTATAATCCATATTGTGATATTTCGTCGAACATCTTATGGGCAATAAACATACACTATAATTTTTCATCCAAAACATATATCACTACCAATAATTATACTTTTCTAAAAGCATCACATAAAAAACACTCAGTTTTCAAAATGATTCAAGTATCTATTTGGTGTTTTAATAATATTAAATATAACAACCAAATTTTTTGTTAAAAGAAACATACATTTTATCCTTGGATGGGATATAGCATTCTATCGAACATGTTATAGGTATTCATATAAATATAGTATAAACGTCAATATGAGATTTTATCAAACACCTTACGGACAATAAAAATGCACTTTTTCATTATGACACTTCGTCGAACACTTTACGGGCACTCATGAAAATACTATAGTTTTACATCCAAGACATATATTTCTACCAACAACCGTACATTTCTATAATCATCACATAAAAAACACCCAATTTGTAGAACAAATCAGTTTTATATTAGGTGTTTTAACAATATAACACATAAAATTCAAAATCTTTAAAGAAAAACTTACATCTTATTTGCTTGGGTGAGATATATGCTCCGTTGGAGCAATATGAAGAATATGGCTACTAAGATTTCGATTCTTTGGACGAAATCTTTTCACCCCCATAACCGATGGCATCATATGGCCCTCGGAAAACATTCGAACTTGGTTATGTCGTTACACTCAATGTTCCCTTTGTAACTTTATGCTTTCCTCTAGCCATTATTGGTGAAAAAAATACAATATTAAAAGGATATGTGGTCTGGGGTTGCGGGTTGGAGGGCTTTGGCTCAGGTTTGGCGTGAGTTTTGACTCGTGAGTTGCAAATGATGTGTTCAATGAAATATTGTGGGTTTGACTCGTGTGTTGCAACGGATTTAGATCAATTTTGATGGATTTCAGGCTATGAAAAGAGATGAAGATGGAGATGAAGAAGAAGGAGAATAGAGTTTCAGTGAAGAGAAATGAAGTGTTGAGAGAGAGGGGGAAGGGTAGGTATCAATTTTTTAAGAATAAGTGAGAATGAGTTTTTTAATGTTGGGGTTAATTTTGATAAGAAATAAAGTTATATTTGAAAATTAAATTATAGGATTATAAATTAATTAAACATAAAGGTTTATTTTCTAAAAATTATAGGGTTAATATTATAAAATAAAAGGTTAAATTTCAAATTTTAATATTTAATTTCAAACTTTTTAGCAGATATGCTCGATTTAACAGTAGAATTTGACCTTAAATGTTATACTTGTTCGTGAAACTGATGAATAGGATTTACTGACTATCATAACATCACGACATATAATTATATCTAGTGAAAACCCATCTCGTTTGATACTTGTCACAAAAGCACAACGACATTATCAACGACAACTTTTATCGAATTTATGATTAAGTGTTCAATTGTTCCAGGAATTCTTAATTAATCTAATCGAATTTCACACAATAAGTGAGTAGCATGAATGTTTACATTGAAATAACGACTTTTTTCTATTTTTATCATTGATCTTCCCAGTGTTTTGTAAATAATTACAAAAATATCAATTTTATGGTTGATTGTGAAGAATGGAGATTAGAGCCATATAAATGGTGATTAGGCCAAAAAATTGGTGATTGGGAGGGAGACTGGCGATTGTCTATTTATACATAGCGTTTAGGAATGAAACAGGCAGTTGGAGGCATAAAACTAGCGCTTGACTTTGACGATGTGATGAACACCTTCAGGATGGTGTTTAAGGGGCTAAAAATAGGTGATTCGCCTATTAAGGTATGGCGATTAGGTTTTAGGTGTTCACCAAATACGTAGTGGGGTACAACAAATTCATCAGGGGTTCACCAAAATTTAAAAATTTATTTTTTTTGTTCACCAAATACGTATTGGGGTTCACCAAATACATAAAGGAGATTCACTAAATATGTACTTGGGTTCGCCAAATACGTATTTGGTGAACTTTGTACATATTTGGCGAACTCCTCTAAGAATTATTAATTTGTATGTATTTGTTGAACCCCACTACATAACTGAACCTCAGTACGTAGTTGGTGCACCCCACTACGTATTTGGTGAACACTTCCAAGAATTATTAATTTGTACATATTTGGTGAACCTCTCACTACGTAATTGGTGAACCTCAATACGTAATTGGTGAAGCTCAGTACGTGCTTGGTGAACCCCTCTAAGAATTATTAATTTATACGTATTTGGTGAACCTCATTACGTAATTGGTGAACCCCAGTATGTAATTGATGAATCTCAGTACGTATTTGATGAATCTCACTACATAATTGGTGAACCTCAGTACATATTTGTTGAACCCCTCCAAAAATTATTATTTTGTACGTATTTGGTGAATTCACTACATAATTGGTGAACCCTCTATGTATTTGGTGAACTTCACTACGTATTTGGTGAATCCCTCCAAAAAATTATTAATTTGTACGTATTTGATGAACCTTAGTACATATTTGATGAAATACAGTATATATTTAATGAAACTCAATATATATTTGATGAATCTCAATACGTATTTTAAGAACATCAACACATATTTTATGAAAAAAATATTATTTATATGACCCAAATTATTTCAAATATAATCTTTGAACTATAATGACCCGGCATGATGCCGAAATTTCTTTTCCGACCTCATAAAAGCTTAAACTTAAATCGAACATTTCGAGTTTAAAACAACAAAATAATTAAAAAAGGCAAGGCGAGATTAGTCTAGTGGCACAACTGTCAAATATTGTAATGGATACTACTTTATGGAATAAAACTCAAAAAAATTACGGCCCAAAGTTAGATGCTCGTCTCAAGGAAATTATATGGTACATGAACCCTCATGCCTCAACTATACAACCTTCATATTCAGTAGTAAATGTCTTGATCTTTTCTGATCTTGCCATGACATCAACTAGATTTGGGCTAGGCTGTTGGGTACAACAATGTGTACACTCATACACAATAAAATTCTATCGAAACCGCGACAACAGCCATTTTCATTGGAGCACGCGCTGTTCTAGGTGGTCTCCTGAAGTCTTCGGTATTTCTCATTATAAATTAAATAGCTTCCATATCATTTTAATATACATCGTATTTTTAATTTTTTAGAGCATGTTTTTTTTTCAAAAATTCAGATAAAATATTAAATTTTAATAAAAAATGTAGACGTACTAGTTCAAATTATAACTATAAGTTGAGTTAATTAATACAGTTAAATGACCGGTATGGGGTAAGTATTCAGAACCTGATTTCAAACAAAATTATTAAGCCAGTTAAAAAAATTATTAACTTAAAAAAGAGATAGTGTAAGGGACGCTCTATGACACCGAGTGGGTCTAAAAGATTAATACATTTTTCATGGGACAACTTTAACAGCTTTTCACTCTCCCGCTGCGTACAAAGTAAGTTCCTCACTCGCTCATTTACACTTCCTTCCACTTCTCACTCGCTCTGTCAGCATCTCTCTCTCTCTCTCTCTCTCTCTCTCTCTCTCTCTCTCTCAGATTCTGCTACTATCTGGTTAAGCAAGAAGAGATGGGGGAAGGCAAGGGGTCGACTCTGGTCCACCTTCTTGTGGTGGTTCTATGTTTGGTGGCCTTCGGTTTCGCCATTGCTGCCGAGAGACGAAGAAGCACTGTAAGCCCTTTTCATTTCTTTTTCTTCCTTAAGATTTCTAATTTCTTCCTTAGATCTATGTTTTGTAAATCTTGATTGCTTATTTCGAGTCTTTTCCTTTCAAGATGCTTGGTTCTGCTGTTGTTTGAGTAGGATTAGTGCCTGAGATTATATAGCGTAGATATGCTTGGATTTTAGAGCTACAGAATTTAATAACACGTAGGACCTCTCTCTCCCTCTCTGTGTTTTTATGTGTGTGAAAGAGAGTTCAGCTTTGTTGTAATTCCTGTATATTTTGGACAAATTACGATTTCGTTGTAAATTGATTCTTGATTTGTCATTGGTTTCTGATTTATTACCAGAACACTCCGCGTAGACAATGCACTAAATGCAGATTGACTCTACTGTCTACGTTAGTCTAGAATGTTACCACAAGTACCTCGTTGGCCGCTTCATCCAATTAACCTAATCTGCGGGTTGAAAACTCAATTGGTACTAATACTTTAACATGAAATTATGCTAGTGAAACTTGTGGAATCCCTAATTTCTCTTTAATATAACTATTAAGTCTTGTCAAACACTCAACCTAATCTGGCTTTCCTCTAACACGCCCATCAATTGTCAACTTGAATTGGCTCTTTTCCTACAATAGCCTCGATTTCTCTTAATTGGGCTTTACTGTCCTCTGTCCATCACAAACTCAAGCTCAAATGTACACACATTTTGGATATAAACATAGTTGCATAAACTTTTGGGATTGAGTTCTTGATAGATATGTAATAGAAAAATGACAGTGGAGCTCATATTCTAGGCAGAATGAAAGAAGTATGCCAATTCCTTCTCAAAAGCTCTTCTACAAATGATTTGAACTTATGTAAAGCTTTATTTGGGTTCAAGGAGTGTTCAAGACAGGAATACACATCTCTGTTCTAATCCCCCTTGTGAAATATGAATGAATTGATTTCCCCTGCAAATTATATCGTACGTGACCTGGTTTTATGGCTACCAAGGGTTTCAGCACTTGAATTTACAAACGCCCTAAAGGGGAAGTACTGGTGTTTCCGACATATAACTTAACCTCCTCTTTATAATACTCTTTCTCTCTCTCTAGAATAAATTCATATCGTGTCAAAGAAACAACAGATCCAATAGGTAAGTCCTTAAGACAGGGATGCATATGCAATAACACCGTTGTATGTTTACCAGTTATCTTGTTCATTTTGTCCTTTTTGCATCTCATTATTAATTGTTTGTAACTTATGTTATTGAGCACTACATATATCACTCAATTTAACACCAATACCCTTGACACTACTCATTCAGATTCAGCTTAGAATAGCAGATAAAATTTCATCTACAAGCTCTATAAGTTGCCATAGTTTGCTTGAACAGGAAAAAAGGAATTCTGGTTTTAACCTTGGTTAATATTGAATGTACTACGAGGACATGTCGGTGTCACAGATAACAATTTGTTTGGTACTTCTAAAGAGTTATAGATAGAAACTACTAGTCTATCACGAGAATGTCAAATATATGCATATACGCACACCCACATATATGAGTGACTGCCCTTCTTTGTTTAAACCAAGGTGTGATTAGTTGAGCAGCATGAGTCAATGTCCATGGAATGATGGAACCCAGTGATCTCCCATGGCAATGATAAAGATAAATCAGATATCTTATATCAATACAATAAATATAAACAAATAACACATATACAAAGAGAATGACATAAGAAGGTTATACGAAAGTATCTAAGCAGCCAAATTAGGTAACTTCAGCATCCAAACTCTTAGCAAAATATCGACTTTGTCAGCCAATAAGGATAAAGTTGATGTTATGATTATGTTGTTCATGACAGTACTGGTTGGGTTTTAATTTTGGTTTTACATTCTTTACATGTTGTCCTTGTACCTTTGCACATCTGTTGCAGATTGGCTGTACCAGGGTAATGTATCTAGTGTTTAATCTTTCAGAATATTCTGCTGCATTTTTTTGTTAAGTACTATCACAATTATTTTTTACTATATAGGGAACCTTGTTTAAAGATGCAACAACGAATGAAACCTATTGTGTCTACCATTCAGATGTAGCAACTGGTTATGGAGTGGGTGCTTTTCTATTTCTTCTCTCAGGTGAATCGCTTCTAATGGGTGTGACAAGGTGCATGTGTTTTGGGAGACCTTTAGCCCCTGGAGGAAATAGAGCATGGACCATTATCTATTTTGCTGCCTCATGGTGAGAAATCTTGTTTAATCATTGACCTGTCCTCCTCTTGATGCTTACACGAGCATTATCGACCATATTTTGGAACATCGTTGCTAATCAAACTCCTCCCGTGATACGACCCTTGTTCTTTTGTAAGATATGGTCGATAACTTCTCATTCTGCTCTTTGCTTGATGGAGGGATATATTGAACTATCTCTGCTTTTATTCAATTAACAATGTTTTATTTACCCCTCCACCTTCAATGGGTTACCGCTGTGGAGATTGCTCTAGGGTTATTGTTGTATCTAATAACTTGTTTAAAATCAGGCTTTAACTCTTCGACAACTAGTTTCTGCCCATAGTGAGTGTAGCAAAGCATATCCTTGTTGACATGTTAGCAATCATGATTAAAATTCCTTCTAGGAGTTATTATCTTGTCATAACCTGAAGTTGGCATGTAAAAAAATGAAGAGAAAATATCTCAACATCCACGAAGCTTTGAAATTTAGACAATTTATCTAACTTCCTTCGCTTCTGCAGGATGACTTTTCTAGTCGCAGAAGCATGTCTTATTGCTGGGGCGAGAAAGAATGCGTACCACACTAAGTATCGGGGAATCATCTATGCTCAGAACTTCTCATGCGAAACATTGCGGAAAGGTGTTTTCATTGCCGGGGCAGTGTTTGTAGTTGCAACAATGATTCTGAATGTGTATTATTATATGTACTTCACCAAGGCAACAACTACTCAAGCATCTCGTAAAGTAAATCGTTCGAGCTCTACCGTCGGAATGACTGGATATGCTTAGAATCAATTGATTAGCTTTCGAGTTTTGCACTTTTGTGTCACGTGGGTTGGGTATGAAGTGTTCATAATATGTTAGTTCACTTTGCTGTCTAATGTGTAGAAAGCGCTATCTGGAATGCTTCTAGTTTAAGGTATGATTGAGTCCTGCAAAATTAGGACCCGATCCGTTTGCTTTCAAGTATAGATGCAATTTTGAAGCTATGATGATTTGGGTAGTAATATTTTTGGACTATGCTGTGTATTTTTAGATTGAAATCTTGTTGGCTGTTTTAAATTGCTGCTTATGGGGAGGAGACTTGAAAGTTAACTTTTCTAACTGCAAGTTTTTGGCAGGTTACCTAATTGAATGGCACGCGGCGTAGCAACAAGAGACATTTGGCTGAAATTATCTATAATAACAATAATAATAATAATATATTAGGAATCATATAGGATGAAAATCATTTAAAGAAGATTTTATCTAGCAGTTAGTATGTATATCAGTTAGCTAGTATTAGGCAGTTACTATAGATCAGTTGATGACGTGTAGTTAAACTACTAGATAAATGTACAATGTACTCGATTGAATATCAAGGAAGATTAAATGAACTTCATTTCAATTATTTATCTCATTTCTCTCTTAAATCTTCTTCTTCTTCAACACATTACTCATCTTCTTGATCATTTTTTATGTTGGAAAATTCAGATCGGACATTTATGATGAGTTGACCCGAATCAGTTATGAAAATAAATAATGGATAGTTTTTCAATAAAAGAAACTGTCATTAACTTCCATAAGATAAGAAAACCAATTGACAATTTTTCACATATAGAAAATCAAGAGAAAAAAATCATTCCTCCATCATCAAAATCAAGTTTTTTCATATAAAATCATAGACTCTTAAGTTATGAAACAAGTGAAGAGTTCGTTTTTGTGATTTCTTATAAAATCTGACACGTAATATATCATTTCAATCCGCGCTACATAATTAAATAAGTGTTCGTAATTCGATATATCAGAATAAAACCAGCATGTTTTCGTGCTTTACAATTGTTGAAAATCAGTATACAAATGTCTAACCGGATTTGATTCGTTTACAACACAGTGTATATTTTTTGGATTATTGCTATAATCTGTTTTCAATGTTGCGATTTAGTTTATAAATTTTTTCGACATCATATTTCTGTTGTGAGTTGACTGGATTGTGCAACACACTGTATAAATTTTATACATTTTATAAATTTGAATTACGTTGATCATAATTAATTCTGTCTTTTTTTTTATTCAATTGATTGTGTATTTGATCGTCATTTAAAATCTGTCGGTTTGTAGTGAATCGGTGGATCTTACCCATAGAGACCAGAATGTCTTTTAATGATGAATATGATTCAAAACTAATTTTTTTCCAATTGAAAAGATTGGCTAAGTAATTATTTTCAGTGAATTTACATAGTGATTTGATTTTGACTTGGAATACATTGTCTATGGCCATTTTTGTTGCATATTCTAAATAAACACAAAATTTAAGCGATGGTTTTCGATTGATAGGGAGTGATTTGAAACCGTATTTCACTGTACAAATTTTTCGTATTAACATATTGTGATTACAAGTTGTTTGCTTGTGAATCGATATTTTTTTAATCGGTGTAAGTGACAATAATTTATAATTTGCTTGAGATTTCAAAAGAGTAGTATGAATCCGTAGAATTTACAAAGATGGCTTAGTTTACAAAATCTTCATACTGTAATTGATTTAAACTTGAACAATTTTGGTACTGGGCATAGAAAAAATATTATTTGACTTAGAGACCATGGCATAACCAAAGTTTTATAATTTTTCCCGGTGATAATAGAATCGACTTGTTATTCAATGTTTGATTTTCAGATGCCAAACACTTGCTTTGTTTTTCAATTTTTGGAAAGTATGCGTGTAACACTGCAATGCCACATGGCACTGCAGTGTGGCGTAACACTTAGTGTCGTAAGTCAATGTGATGCTTAACGCCAACCGCAGTGCTGTGTGTCACTGTGCATTGTTATACAATGGGTCCCGCTGCATTAGGTAATTTAAAATTAAAAATTAAATATTATTTTTATTTTTAATTATCTCTAAATATCTGATATGTCATTATCTAGAATATATATAAATATTATTCTAATGACCTATAGAGATAGCTCAGCTCATCAATCAATAATTGAATTGAGAACACAATTAGAGCTAGAGCAACTTTTTTCTCTACGGTTAAAAGTTAATCAAATCTAAAAAAAAATAATCATCACGTTTTTTTGAGAATCGTCTCACAAAAGACTTTTCCAGTAAATCTCTAGATCTCATGCGTTGAGTACATATAGAGACAGAAAAAGTATCTTGTAATATTCTACGTACCTACTCATGTCATAGTGAGTGGAGGATTGACTTGAAAGATATTGGTGTGGATTTCGAAGTCTATTGATTGTTGAAACGGTTTTGTGGAACGGATGATCGATCAGTTTTGCAAGGACGCTTGATTAAGACTACAAGAAGTATATGATTCATAACATTTTATGTTGTAAATTTAATATATAGATATATCATGGATCATGGATCATGACTAATTAAAAATTGTTTTCAATAAAAAAAAATTGTACTCGTGGCGTTGCACAATTTTTATTTTATTAAATGATTCAATGTTCATTAAAAGTTTAATTTTTAAAATGGCCACGTGCCACACACTTCCGCCTCGCACGTGCCGCGACCACCAACAATGATGCCATATATTGGAGTAGCATGAAACAGACATGCTTTGCTTTATCAACTATGGAAGCAAAATTTATAGCATGTTCGGTTGCAGTGCAAGAGGCAATTTGTTTCTAGTGCATCGAAACCAGTGACTATATTTTGTGATAGTCAAGCAGCTATCCCTTATACTAAAGATCCAAAGTATCATGAAAAAATAAAGCATATAGATACAAAGTATAATTTTGTATGAGATATTATAGCACAGAAGGGAATAGTGATACAACATGTCTCTACACATCGAATGATGACTAATCCTTTGACAAAGCTAATCTTAGAGATATTTTTCTAAGCCATATCAAATCTCTAAGATTGCACAGATTATAATATGATGTGTAATTTTCAGTACATTTTGTATCAATGTTATTAATTAATGAACTTGATGTTGTTCATTATTTTATTTATTTGTAGCACAAAACACACATATCTTGTTTGGATATAATGGAAATATACGTCACCAGGCATAGATCGACTTACGCATATAAGCGATCAAGATGAGGTCCAAATATCTTGGAAAGTGTGAATAAAACGTACTTTGATTATGTTGCCGCCTTGACAAGAGGTCAAGATGAGGTCCAAATATTAATTTTATGGATCGACATAATTTCCACAATCATGTAGCCTGGTTGATGGATAAGATGCGAGAACTTATTGTAGGCGCTATGAAAAGCGAGCTAGTAAGATCTCGAGCTAGGTGCGAGGAATATTTTGTTATCTGGGACTGAGCTAAGATCCTTATAGTGGTTCAATATAAATTAGACTAGACATACACTCTTTCTATGAAGAGAAAATCACTATAGCATGTGCTTATACCATATGCGTCTTTTTGCGATTAAATAAGGGAAATCTAAGATAGAATCTCCACTCTCACATTGTATGAGTCTTTTGAGGTACTTTGAAACCTCATTTTTGTGCCCTATGTGACTTTCGACTATATAGTGAAGTGACGTATAAATGTTGCTACTTTAGCATGTTACCTATGGTTATGGTAATTCAACCTAATGGAGCATGTCTAGGAAAGTAATTTATTTGAAGCTAGGCTATATATGTAGGAAAGAAAGACACTTTTTGTCTACATCTATAGTGTGTTCACCAGTCGACCAATTATGTCATCTCGTAATGGCTACTACATGATTGTGAATACATATTTTGATGAAGTCGAGCATTGCTCTTTGACGAATCAGAAATGATTGGACTGATGTAACAAATAAGCTTGGGGCATAGCGAGACAAGTAGATATTCTTTAGTTTTGGAGCTGTTATGTTATCCCTATTAGGTTCATAACAACTAGCTATTATATGTGCTTGTGGGTCACATGAACCATTTTCCATATGAATTCATTAATATGTGAATGTTTAATCAACTGTGATTTAATTCGTTCAATCTCATCATGTGTAAGTGGAAGATGTTGAAAAACTTGATTCTGGACGCTCATGATGGATTGACCCGAACCAATTATGAAGATGGAAGTTAATAAAAGAAACTTCCATTAACTTCCATAAGTTAAGAAAACCAATTGACAATTTTCTAGAGATCAATCAACAAATTCGAACCTATAGAAAATCAAGAGAAAAAATCACCAACAACAAAATCCAGTTTTCACATAAAAATCAAGGGCTCGAGGGTTATGGAACAAGTGCGGAGTTTTTTTTGTGATTTCCTGCAAGATCTGACACGTAATTCATAATTTATTTCATTTCGCTATGTAATCAAGTAAGTGTTATTGACTCAATATATACCAACACTTAAATATCAAGAATCTTTTCATGGTATCAAAGCATGAGATTGAAACACGTCAGATCTAATGGCAACCTAAAATAGCTCTTCAATCTTTCTTCTTTCAAACATATGCAATCTGATTTTCATCCGATTAAACTCAAGTAACTTTATCATATGAAAATATCAAGTTATAGCAATTCTAAAGGCGCATTCCTTATTCGAATATGTGGATGGCATACTTTCATCCCTCTCAAAGTTTTCAATGAATGACAAAGGAGAAATCACAACAGAATCTTGTTTCTTCTTCTGGTCCATTATTGATTGTTCTTCATCTTTCAAGAAAACATGCAGTTCATCTAGGTGTAAAATCTCTGATCTGGTTCATTATTAAGGTTTTGAAGGCTACATAATTTGAGGGTAGGCCATTCAGTGTGTAAAGGAGGATATCTTCATTATCTATATGTAATGAGACTGTTCCAATCTTGTCTCTTGCTTTTTTGATCATTTGTATGTACATTCAACTATTTCATTTCCTTTCTTGATTATAGATTGCAGATCGGACTTCAACTAAAGTATGTTTGCTGGAGTAAGGGGGAGAATCTCCTTTCAAGAGAGAGCCAAACTTATCTTGATGTACTGTACGCAACTACATAGGAAAGAGATTTTGGTGACAGTGTTGCATTGATGAGAGTCATCAATGGTTGATCTTGAGAAAGCCACTATTGGTACTTAGGATTAATTATTTTTAGCAGATGGACATGTTTGTGAATCATTTTACAGAACGTTATAATAGAGGAAGAGGTTCTAGAGGATATAATAATAGAGGAGTAAAATCAAATAGAAACAGAGGTGTCAATATCATTGGCTCACAAAAAGAAAACTCTTTTTTTTCTTACCCTATTTACAACATAACATCTCGAACCAATTCTCTGATGGATCACAGAGATCACACTACAAGAAATATGACATTCTATAAGAGGCGAATATCTCCATGAAAAGTACATGTTTTTCACGAGACGCAATGCCTCCTGTGAAGACCCCTATGGTATCTCGCCTTTACAGGGTTTCTCGACTCATGTAGAACGTTGTTTAACAGGGTTTTCAGACTCATGTTGAAGGTATTCAACAAGTGTTTTTAATACTTGTGACTTAATATTCATAGGTATTTTATAGCCTATAAAGTGAGATACCATAAGATTCATTATTATAGTCAAGTATTTATATTAAACACTTTTAAGATATAATTTTACGTAACATAAAGAACACCAATATAATAATTGATAACATTAACATTTAATCATTTCAACAAAGTTTTACATTATTCATTTGATCAAATTATAAATAAATCTAACTTGAAAACTAACTAACTTATCCTGAAAGTATACAAGCAAACTTGTTCCAATGAATGAAAATATAAAAAATAAAATTTTGAGTCTAAAAAATGAAAAATGAAGAACCTAAGTTATTTCACAACAGGAGATGCAATGCCTTCAAACCTTCCCAATGCTGAAGGAAAACACCATGAGCAGTTGTTAGTTGGTGAGTAAAGGAAACAAACAGATCTCCAATCCCATCACTCTCTTCAGTTCCCTATAGAATAAGTATAAAGACTTTAAGCCAGCATAAAAAAAATAGTTATTGCAACAAATCTAATTTTTACCTGTGTCTGATCTGACTGGATGTCGCAACATGCATGCGATGCGGAGCGACGATTGAAAAATAATTATTTGAAAAAAAAAAGAAATTCGGAGTCGCCAACAATCATTTTAAGGCGTGATTGGTCACTCAATTTTAAAATCAAATATTTTGGTCTATGAAAATTTAAAGTTGGTTCGGGAGTCATTTGCGTGTGGGGAAGGTATTAACACCCCACACCGCTGAAAAATGGTTACCAAATTTAATCAAATATTATCCAAATTATTATTTTTTAAATAATGTTATAGAAATTCAATTTTTAATGTCCCATTTGGTACATTTTGCATCATAAAAATGAGCATATAAATAATCTTCAACGGGTGGTATAAAGACCATTAAAAATTATTATTTTTAATCAAAGCGTTATTGGAGTTACTCTCGGTATCCTAAAACTAACCTGGAGTTACTCTCGGTATTCTAAAACTAACATGGAGTTACTCTCGGTATCCTAAAACTAACTCCGCATCTCGGTAGTTCGAGAAATTTGTTATCCCAAAAATTCTAAAGTTCGTCATCGGATTTTTTTTAGTGAAAACTAAATAAAGAAATTTAGTGAAAACTAAATAAAGAAATTTATAAAATTTAAATCAAATTATTATGGTTTTAATTTACGAGCGTCAATTTTGATGATAAAAGAATAAAATAATAATCACACACAACCGTAACATATAATAATAATACATATATAAATAAGAAGAGATAACAACTATAAAAAAAGAATAATGGAAATGAATGTTAGAGATGATAAATATGTATGATAAATTAAAAAAAATGTAGGGTGAAAATAATGAACAAGACATGAAATAATTAAAATTTTATATAAAAATAAATTAAAACAAACCAATAATATCTATTGAAAAAAATAAAAAAAAACAAAAAAAAACTTTACCTAATTAGCATGAGCATGCTTTTTTACTACATAGTCTATTAATTATCATTTTTTATTTTTTCACCCAATGCTAATCAAATAGCAAAAGAATGATCATGAATGATAACTAATTTAAACAAGTGTCATTAAAAATAAATAAATAATTTTGTTTGGGATATAAATATACCATTATTTTAATTTGGACTATTTAGTTCACTAATTATCATTTTTCCTTTCTTCCTTCATTACTAGGAATGATCATGGATGATAACTAGTTTAAAGAAGTGTCACTAAAGAAAATCCATAAAACTTTCAAAACAAAATAATTTTTGTTTGGGATATAAATATACCATTTTTTTATTTTGGACCACTTAGTTCACTAATTATCATTTTTTCTTTCTTCCTTCGTTGCTAGAAATGATCATGGATGGTAACTAGTTCAAACAAGTGTCACAAAAATGATGGTAAAAAATTTAAAAGAAAACGAAGAGAAGACTTGTATGAACATAAAAAAATCAAAGCTTAAATATTTGCATAATCTTGTATGGAGGTTTTACTCTCTATTTTATGCATTTTTATGTATGAGAAATTATCATAGGAGATATTTTCATCAAATGTATATTTTCAATCCATTAAATGGTTGATTCACATTGAGTTAATTTTAAACCCCTCAAAATTTTATCCTCTTTCTCATTGATTGAATTGATGACAAAAAAATCTCATCATCAAACTTGTAGAGAAATAAACAATATATGAAAATAAAACTTAAGATTAAGAGTATGAGAAATGATAAAGAATGAGCAAACAAACCTATATATGAAAAATGAAACAAAAAAATATCAAATACATGAGTATGAAGAAGAGAGATGATTAATTAGAATGAACAAGATATATTGTAAGCTAAAATGTAAAATATTTGAACTACCTTAATAAAAAGAAAAGGAGAAGATGGAAGATAAATAGAAATGAAAACTCTCATTCTTTCTCATTTTCACTATTTTCTCAAAACCTCTCTTTCTCTCTCTAAAATCACTTCTCTTCCTCACTCTCCCAAAAAATCTCCTTTCAAGTGAAAACCTCCTCTCTATTTATAGAAAAACTTAGGGCTTCACTTTTTTAATTTTAGTCTTTTTGTTCCCTTTTTTTTATTTTTAGTTATTGGACAAATTTTCTTATTTTTTAGGCATTGGACTATTTTTCAAATCATACACATTGTCTTAGACTAGTATATGGGCAAAAAAATAAAATTTATATTTTTAAAGTATTGGACCGGATAAAATACGATATCTACACTGGAGATAATATAGCATACCTAAACCAATATGCTTCTCGTACCTAGCACAGATAACAAATGCATATCGAAGAAATCATTCACCAAATTTTGCATAATAAAATTATATAACATCATATTAAGAATTTGAAATAGATGGTATTTGTTTCAGAGTATTCATCAAACTTGGGAAAAATCCAGATAATTGTTTAGACTCATTCATCAAACAACCATTAAAAATTAGTAGAAATTCCAAAAAAATGAATTTCATTACATATCTCTAAGACAAGGAAACCAAAATTCAAATATGGTATTTGTTTTAATTTGTTTCTGTTACTTTGTTTGTTATAGGGTCAACTTTCACCCTCCTTTTATTGTTATCTTTATCTTTGAATTTTGATGAATAAAAATAAGACTTAGCAGATCCAAAACTAGAGAGTTTGAAATTTATGTGATTGAATATCCAATAGAGGATTAAATTTATGGGTTCGCAATGTAATCAATTTTGATTCTAATCCAATGGGTTTTTCTTGTTCACTTTCCTTTACTACAGAAACCAGGTAAGCTTAAGATATTAATAGGTAGGATAGTCAGCAAACAAGTTCTTTCATGCATAAGTTCTCATAAATACTGAATTGAGATAGAAAGGAAGTACTAAATACTTATACTCATAAAAGCAAGCGGTTCTTTCATTTCCGTAATTTCCCCAGTTATGCTAGCTTGATCTGTCTCATGCATAAGTTCTTAGAAATGCTGAATTGAGATGGAAAGGAAGTACTAAATATATATACTCATAAGTTTTCAACGCTAAAGAAATGTGATGCCTATCCTAAACAAGAAAAAGCATTTACAATCTAATTTAGGCAATAAGTATTTACAGCTTGGATTGACCCAAAGAATAATCTCTACTGCTGTAAAATCATCGCCCAAACAAGCAGGAATAGTACAAGCCCAATTCCCACAGACATCCAGAATATTACATGTAAAAACGACATTGGCTTAGGATATAGGCCAACAATAGCCATATAATAAACACAACACAATTTATCAAGGCAAAAACCAACACAAACCAGACATTCATTATATTCATATATAGGCAAGAAGTTAGTAAATGAAATAGAGGAACATACCATGTTCAAACTTAATACAAATTAGAAGTTTGATAATGCAGATGGCAAGCGAAAGCCAACAAAATGCTCCAACCGTTTAAACGGGTTTTCTGTAATAGTAATAAGATAGCAAGAATGAATTGCTGAAGATTTTGGCAAGTGTTGATGTTCAAAAGGAGTATGCACATTTGCATTAAAATTAGACTATTTAGTCTAAAAATTTGAGAGAAGAAAGAGTACATGTGTTGAAGGTATGAATTGTACTCACGAATAGTTGGTATTACAATTAGCCACCATAAGATCAACCTGTATATGATCACAGGATTCCTAGGAGGTATCTAGAGGCAAAACTTCAAAAAGAATGTGTTGAGCTCAACAATCAAGAAGATAATGCAAAGAGTGAGCTCATACTATTCTCTAATTTTTTAAAAACCAAGAATTTTGAAATTCATTTAATGAAAATATTGTTAAATCATGAAATATTTTTTTAGTTATTAATTAAGATAAAATTACCATATTTTCATTTATTGATATAATCGTAAGTTTGTTTATTAATTTTGTTTTTTATAAAGATTTCATTTTTGTATAATATATTAAAAGGGAGAAGCAAGTCTACAAATTTTTGGACAATCATGTCCCCATATTTTTCTTCTAAATTCTAAAATACCCACTAAAAGTACATTTGTCACATTCTTATTCATTGTTACCATTTGAAATATCTGAACAGTCAGTTTAAAATAATATCATTTTCACATGAAACAACACAATTTTTTTAATGATGAAAAAATATCACTTTTATAAGTAGAGAAATATATATTGTTATGATACAAACAAATAATATATAATTATATAAATATAGTTACACAAAATTTACAAACGAAAAATAAAATTTACAAGACGAATGAAAAATGGAAGATCAAAGTTTAAAATAAAATACGAAAATAATAATTTATTTCTAATGAGATCATTTTATCTTTTAATTTTGTAGAGCATATTTGTACTGTACACTTTTAAGTTTTTCTCCTACAAATATACATGAATATGGAACAACATGGTTGAATCAAAATATATCAACAAATACAAATAATAAAATACGACAGTTATTCAAATAAATTGAAAACAATAATATGATGTTATATATTTTTATTTAATTCACATAAATACAATATGATTACATGATTATAAGTAATAATCACAGTTAAAAATATAATATATTTAATTACATGTACATTGCACGTGTCTATTGACTAAATAAATCAAATCTCAAAAGATCAACAGAAAATATTAACGGCCAAAAATACATAAATCAGCCACAACAATAAGAAAATTACTGAACGAACATGGAGCATAATTTAGAACTTCATCTTGTCTCGTTCTAAGTACATCTGCCACCCAAAAAAGCTTGTCTGACTGAAATTGGTTGAAATACGCTCTGTCAAATTATCTAATGAAGGATCTGGTACAATCGACCACCACAACTTATAGATCTGGATTATATTTATTGAAGACAGTCATAAAACATATGCTACCAAAGGAAAACACCATTAATCTAGATCTAGGTAAAGAAAAACCCACCATAGATCTAAATCTAGATGGAGCAAAATCTTTTATTATGAAAATGGAAGAAAAAAATTAGAATGACAAAAAAATTATCAAAGAAGGATGACTCATCTCTTCTTCTTCAGTGAGAAATGGAAGTGATAAAAGAATAAACTGGAGATAAACAATTTTTTCAGAGAGAGTTCATTAATTTTGTTGACTTCCTGAAAATAGTATATTCCTAATTATTATTAGGAGTGGTTATCTATTACAACCTGATTTTTAATTTGGTCTATTCGCCTAAAACCCCAAAAAATACTTCTTATAGTTAGGCTCATCATAACACGAAATAATACTTTAGAAGAATCTCAACATAAAAGTTATTCTCATCCAAAAATCATTAATTACAAATCCTTAGGAAAAAAAATTGAATTGGTGATTATGGATTAAAATTTAGAGCCTATTAATTACAAGAACGAAATCTAAATCAAGTTCAGATATCATATTTTTAGTACATAAGAAACCTATTGAAATATGTAAATGAGTTGATTCAAGAAACACATGGGTGAATTTGTGATGGTAAAGTATTTTACATTTTGGTTAGACAATGTTACATATAACATCCAACTAATTTAATAATTTTATTCCTTATAATTTAAGTTTATGTTCTAATCTTGAGAAAAATGGTCCACTTTCTAGGTAATAGGTTAAAGAGATTATATTTCACATTTATCTAAAAGGATTTTCAGTCTAATTAAATTAGAAAAATAATAGTTAAAACGGTCAAGCACAGTTACCAAGATCGATCATAATGTAGAATTTAATATGGGAAGAATATAAGAGAGGAAAGAGATAACATATGCTTTTCTGTGTGAAGGAAAGTTCAAGCAGGAAATGGCTGAAGAAGCACAAAATGGACAAGCAAGAAAAAGGCAAGTGAAAGCAATATGGCCAAGTAGAAAAGGGCTAATACAATAAAGACAGGCCAAGAGAATTAAATGGGTGTGAGAGAAAAAGAGCAAATTAGACCGAGTAAAGGACACCTAGAGTGAGAGAAGAAGGTCCTCAAAGTAGAAGCTAATTAGAAGTTTTCTGCTTTTATTGCCTGCTTCTCGATCAGAAATTCAGATTTGCCTTTAGGCTCTTCCTCAGACTGGTAGTTTTGATGCCTTTTTCTTTTTGAGATATCAGATTCCGGCCAAAACAATACTCATTTTTCTACAAGTTTTTTAGTTAAATTAGACTGAATACACTACCTGTATTTTGCCTTCAATGCGCGAATATTT
Source organism: Datisca glomerata (assembly GCA_003255025.1). NCBI lineage: Eukaryota > Viridiplantae > Streptophyta > Magnoliopsida > Cucurbitales > Datiscaceae > Datisca > Datisca glomerata. The sequence continues at coordinate 840,071 of QANY01002203.1, forward strand.
CTTATAGTTCAATAATTTTACACATTTCCCTCTCCATGGATATCATTAGTTAATGTAAAAGATCAAAGAAATCATTTTTCAATTGTTGTCTTACTATTTTTTATTCAATCTTTTTAAATTCTAAAGGAAAATCAAAGAAAACAAATATTGTTTTAGAAATATTTTTAAACACTTAAGCTTGTTTGGTAGTCCGTACTGTACAGTACTAAAAACAGGACAATACTATTTTAGTATTGTCCAACGTTTGGTAAAAATATGAAACTCGTACTAGTTAATATGGTGAGACTTTTTAGTCTCACCCACATGGAATAATTTAGTCCCCTCCTTTTAGAAGGGACTACATCGGACTAAGAAAAATAAAATTATTTTTTAATTAATATCTTAAAATGATTTTTTTATTAATTTTTTTAATTTATATCTTACATGAACTTCACTCACTAACAAAAATAATTTATGAATTTTCGAAAGGTGCAAAATTAGTTACTTATGATTTAATTTTACCAATTTTCAAAGTTATTTACTATCTTTTTCTTCCTTTTTTTTGAATTTTTAGAACCTCTCAATCATATGAGTGGTTCAGTAATTATTTACATATTTTAAATGATTTATTATGTGTATGAAAAATTCAATGAATTTTTTTCTAATATCAATGTTTATAACAATAAATTATCATTATCTTATAGTTGAAAATTTAAAATAACATGTTAATGAATTTCAAATAAGTTTTTGCGGATGAAATCATGACAAACAGTTTTACAATCTAGTATTATAACGTGCCAAACATTGTATAAGTGTTACAGTTTTTTAACTAATACAGCACAAAATACTGAACAATATTATTTAATCTAGTACAATCCGACAGATTTAGTACAGTACTATCATGACTGTCAAACGAGCACTTAGCGTGCACATGTTTTAAGGAGCTATTCAAAAATTATTTCACTTAGATTTGGAGAATTTCCTCTAAAAATAAGCTCCATGCCTTGTAATTACTCCCACGTATTTACCTTATATTATTGATGTAGATAACAAAGTTATAATATTTTTATTATTTATAGAGTTATGAATTGGTTTAAATGAAACGAAGATAGAGGTGGTGTTCATATAAAATAAATATGAATGCGGTTAATATAATTTGCTGAACATTTTACTATAATCTTGACCCAAAAAATATATTATTAGTCCTTAGGCTAGTGAAGTCAGATTTTTAAAGGAAACGACATTTCCATCCTTGAATATTGATGGTATTCTCTAAAAAAAAAATTAGCAAGGACATTGATTTCCACCTTTTGTATTTTTAGTTAACTTCATTAACTAAAATGAACTGATAAAAGGACACACGTCCTAAAGATGTCAAGCTTATATTCTATATATTTTATAAAACACAAGAACAACATTGTTTTGGAAGGAAAACAAATTGCACGGCCGCTTGATTTGATGTTGAATTATCAAGTATGACATTAATGGTTCGTCTGATTCTTGTAATTCTTTATTGGTGCCTCAGTCCAACATATCACATTACGATCTGTATTGTAATTTTTGTTTATTTGAAATATATCTCTTATAATTTTACTCTAATAAAAGTTTCTACTTAGTTTTTTGTTCTACATTTTTTATTTATTTTAATCAAAATTAAGTGAAAAAAGAATACAATATAATGAATTGAATCATATGCCACATGTGATATCATAGCTAATCTTCATTTTTGACAAAGGAATTATAAACTGTGTTATTGTATATTAGAGATACATATTATTAGATACACATGTTTTATAACTAATATTGATTATCCGTCCAATAACATTTATTATTGCCTTTATTTTATTAGTGTTTGCTCTCAAAAAATCATTGAGATGCACGCGATTATCAATCAATAAAAGTCTTATATACTTGCCAGGTCTCAAGTCCATATTGCATGGGCGTGGTTATCTGTCAGTAATGTAGATGCGGGGCTATCAACTGTTCATGGAGAAGTCACCATGAAATGCCTACAAATAACAACAAGGGATGAAGAAGAAAACCAAGCACACAACTTCAGAAAAACTAACAAGTTGTAAACAATGCAATTCTATCTTAGGAGTACGTTTAAATCAGAAACGATCACAATACGCACAACGAGATAGTCATAGGAGTAAAATAATTTAAGTTTTAGTAACCCTTTAACTATTTTTAAATTTTTAAGGTTCTTTGGAGTCTATTCCAATCTTGTACTTATTGTTTACTCATTTAAAGATATTTTTCAAAAGCCTTTTGATTAAAATATTAAAGAACCTTTGTTTTCTTTTAGTAAAAATCAAACTAAGATTTTGCTGACATTTCTAGGTTACCCAAATATGAGTAACATTTTTTTTATACTGCCCTATAGGACCAAACATGGGAAAATGACAAAAACTAAAGGAAGAACTACAAAATGACCCATTTCCTAGCTCAAGTTACAAAAATGTTGAGAAATTGTTTTTATTAGAAAAATGACCGAAATATTGTAAATTTATATTTACCAATGTGTAATTTTGATAAATAACTTATTTATCACGGTCATATTTTGAATGAGCCCAGGGACGAGAATGACATAGACATGAAGGAATAAAAGGGAAAGGTCAATCATGCTGAATCCATTAGCAATGAACTTGAGCCCGATACCATGCCCAAAGTTCTTAGCAAGAAGTACTAGTTAGACTTAATCTTAAGCCATCTAAAGCTCATAGTAGAAGAAATTATGAGCCAGATGAGTTTCTCTCGAAGAATTGTTCAACTCAGTGGCTATTAGGACAAACAATGTTCCTATTCACTTCAAAAGTGAATAAGAAGAGTCATTCGAGCAAGTTATCTATGAGCTAATGATTGATGGGCCTAGATCAAGGGAAATAATTGTTAGAGGCGATAGTTTCAGGAGAGAAAATACCAAAAAGCCTATAGACTAAGTCTTAAGCAATTTAAAGCTTATGGTAGAAGAAATTATAAACCAAATGAGAGCTTCTTTCAAAAAATTTGTTTAACTTAGTGGCTATTAGGATAAACAATGTCCATATTCACTTGAAAAGTGAACAAGAAGAGTCATTCGAGGAAGGTCTCTATGAGCTAATGATTGGTGGCCTAGATCTATGAAAAGAATTGTTAGGGGTGACATTTTTCGAAGAGAAAATATCAAAAATCCTAGAAGAAATACCCTTGAATAAGAACTAGCCCTTGAGGAGCAAACATGTCGAGAAATGAGTGAAAGGAATGCACCCATTGAAGGCAAATTTGGGGCTGAATGGCATTAATAGGCCTAGGAATGGAGTTTTATGGTTTAACCTACCTTTTTAGCCTGAAACAGAACCACCAGTGAGAAGGGTAGGTAATAATCGTGCAAAGTTAGGTAATTCATCACTAATGGTAGGAAGAGAACAAATCCTGGAGTTAATTCAAGAGGTATATGATACTGTGGCTAGAGGACTTCTAAAAGTATATAAATGCATATATAGATTAGATAGATATGACATTTGAGTTCTTAAGAGGGTAGCGAGTTCCTATGTTTTCTTTGTTTTCAGGTGAAGGGACCAATCCTTAATAAAAGACATAGACAGATTCACCGGTAGTGAAGTAGTAAATCATGAATTTATAGAGTCAAGGCTTTTTTGCAAACTCATCGACGAGGCCTACATTTGAAAATTCGCCACTTGAAAGTATAGGGGTGTTCAACGGTCGATTTGATCGGACTTTTAGAGGAAAATAAGACCAGACCGAAAATCACGATCCTCTTATATGGAGGACCGAACGGATCAAAAATCTGAAAAAAAAAATATGGACCGACCAGATCAAAATTCAACGGTCGGTTTGGACGGACTTAATGGACTAAATAACTGTTTTGCAATAAATGTTTGAGCTGAGGGAGAGGGAGAGGGTCTGAACTGAGGGAGAGGGAGAGGGTCTGAACTGAGAGAGAGGGAGAGGGTCTGAGGGTTTGAGTGAGAGGTAGAATCGTGAGACATGAGAGGGGCTGAGCTAAGGGAGAGAGAGTGAAGAGGGACTAAGCTGAGGGAGGAGAGAGGTGAGAGGCAGAGTCGTGAGACGTGAGAGGAGCTGAGTTGAGGGAGAGAGAGTAAAGAGGGACTGAGTTAAGGTAAGGGAGAGGTGAGAGGCATAGTCGTGAGACATGAGAGGGGCTAAGCTGAGGGAGAGAGAGTGAATAGGGACTAAGCTAAGGGAGGGGAGAGGTGAGAGGCAGAGTCGTGAGATGTGAGAGGGGCTGAGCTGAGGGAGAGAGAGTGAAGAGGGACTAAGCTGAGGGAGGGGAGAGGTGAGAGGCAGAGTCGTGAGATGTGAGATGGGCTGAGCTGAGGGATAGAGAGTGAAGAGGGATTGAGCTGAGGGAGGGGAGAAGTGAGAGGCAGAGTCGTGAGACGTGAGAGGGGCTGAGCTGAGGGGGGAGAGAGAGTGAAGAGGGACTGAGCTGAGGGAGGGGAGAGGTGAGAGGGGCTGGCTGGAGGCGAGACGTGAGAGGGGCTGGCTGGAGGTGAGACGCGAGAGGCACTGGCTGGAGGCAAGACGCGAAGAAGGAGAGGGTCTGACTGAGCTGAGGGAGAGAAGAGAAATAACCTAAAACCCTAAAAAATTACATATATATATTATACGGTCGGATCGATCCAGAACTAACAAAAATTTTAGACTATTCTGAAATTTCAGTCCTCTCTAAAAGTATACTAAAGGGTCAATTGATTGTACCCAGATCGTCATTTCTTTGTGATATTCTTGCAAAATCTTCAAAATGTTGTAAACTTTATATACTTTCATAGGGGTGTTCAAAAACCTTCTAGACCATTTAGTCCTAATCGAAATTGATCGGTCTGGGCGGTATTTTTCATATGTATGTGTGTGTGTATTTTAAAGGGAAAAAATAGACATCATGTTAACCTACCAAAACAAAATTGTTGTTAGATTGGTACCAAAAGGTCTAGAATTCAAGCTCATATAGCATTTTTATGCAATTAGAAGATTTAATTATTTTGACCAATCATGATATTGGCTCAAAACAAGTTCAAAAAAGATAATGATAGAAAGAACTCATCATTCTACAAATGCATCTCCACAATTTGATAGTGAAACTTTAAACAATAATATTATATCTGATGTACCTCTTAAACTTGATTTTTCTTCTATTATGATAATCTGGTTATAGATCTACCCATAAATCAACCTTAATCACAAAATCAATACAAAAACATCGCCCTTACTCCACTCACCTAATGCAAACATGATCTAAAAATCACATCTTTAAACCAAAAGATTTCTATGCATTCAAACATCCTTTGGCCATCTTTCCTTACCAACTAAGCCCAAATCAGTAAAACAAGCTCTTACTAATCCTAAATGGCAAAGGGCAATGCTAGAAAAATACACTGCCTTAATAAAAAAATCAAACATGGGAATTGGTGGACTTTTAACCTGGTATGTCAGTTTTAGGAAATAAGTTGGTTTTTAAGCTAAAATTGAATCCTAATGACAGTATATAAAGGTATAAGGTTAGATTAGTAGCCAATGACTTTCATCAAACTACTGGTATAGATTTTATCGAGCCTTTCAACTCGTTATTAAGCCTACGACAATAAGAACTATTCTTCATTTGGCAGTGAGTTTTGGTTGGGCAATGAGGCAACTAGATGTCAATAATATTGTTCTAAATGGCATTATCATTGAGACAACATATATGGCCTAACGAGAAGGTTTTGGAGACAAAAATAATCCCTATCATATTTTCATACTTAGGAAAGCCTTATACGACCCTTAAGCAAGCCGCTAGAACTTGGTTTGATAGGCTCAAGTCAGTCCTTATGCAGTGGGGATTCTCAAATAATAAATCATATACCTCATTGTTTATGTTTCACAATGCATCAAATGTTATTTTTCTTCTTATGTATGTAGATGACATATTGATAGATGGTAACAACTCTAATCTGCTCTGAGTGATTATAGATTTAAACAACTCCTTTGCACTCAAAAATTTTGGACATACATTATTTTTTAGAAGTTGAGGTATTCAGAGACAAGAATAATATATTTCCTCAAACCAGATACATCACAAAGCTGATTGAAAGGACAAAGATGGAAGGAGAGAAACTTGCCCCATCATCAATATGTGTTTCAGCTATTCTCTCACTGACAACAGGTGAACCTATGAAAGATGTGACCTTAGAAGCACAGTTGGGGCTCTATAATACTTTTCTTTAACCAGACTTGATGTTGGATTCTTGATGAACAAATTGAGCCAATTCTTGCATAAACCCACTGAGTTGCATTGGAAGGTCTGTAAAAAGGATACTCAGGTACCCAATGGATACCATTACAGAAGGAATTCATCCCAAACCTTCAAGATCACTTGTGTTACAAGCCTACTAAGATGCAGATTGAGCAGGGAACCTAGATGATAGGAGGTCTACTGATGCCGAAATGATTTTCTTAAGAGGCAACTTGCTATCTTGGGCTTCCAAGAAATAAAATGTGATTGCAAGATCTAGTACAGAAAGTGAATATAGTCTATGTCAAATGTTGTAGTACAGATTGCTTTGTTTCAAAGTTTGCTCTATAAATTGTGCTTCCATCCAAAACATCCTCCAATTTTATGGGTTTGACACCATCAATGCAATTGCACTAACCTCAAACTCAATTCTACATGCTAGAACCAAGCACGTATAACTTGATATTCATTTCATCATAGGCAAAGTACACAACAGACAGCTTGACAATCGTTTTGTTCCTTCAACGGACCAATTAGCAAACTTACTCACCAAAAGCATGTCTGCTCTAAGGTTTTTGTACTTAAAATCCAAGCTCAAGGTGATTCCATCCCCTTTCACTTTAAAGTGGATGTCAAAGAGAAACTTAATAAGGATGTTGAAGAGAAGCTCAATGACTATGGCTAAGTAGTGGAACTAGAGGACATGTCATTATCACTTTATTTCTCTCTCACCCGAGTGCACATCATGTTGTCAAATTGATATCAGTTTGACAGAAACTAATAAAGTGATATAAGTTTATCAGTTGGTTAGTTGTTTAGTTAACAACTTCTAACCAACTAGTTGTTAAGTTGTGATAATCGTCTCCAATCGGCATTGTAGCTTGTAAACAATACCTCTGATAATACAGTCTCTAGTGAGTCTCACTAAGTAAGTAAAGGAGTACTGTTATTGTCACAGTTTCTCTATTCAACTCCCTACTGAGTAAACACCAGTTTTTTAAGGCTGGAAATTATGTATGGTTAAACCTCTATTTTGAAGTTTAATGGCACCATGGACACATTTGGACGGAAGGTTAATTTGAATGAAAAAATTAATCTCTATGGTTATAAATGATAAAAATAAAATTATAAGATTAAAAAATAACAAGAAGTGATTGTGTCCGGGGATTTTATTAGTATATAAAAATAAAAAGTGAGATAATTGAAAAATATTAACTGTAGAAGAAAATGGTGAAAAAATAAAAAATGGTAACACCAAATGCATCGATGAATGAAATTGAGTTGAGGAGTAGAATGATGACAGTTTTATAGTCAATTTGATTCCAATTCCAAACTACAAGCAGACAAAGAATATGGGCAATAATCACTTGCAGTAGCTTCTTTTTAACCTCTTCTTCGCCGCATAATACGTGGACTTTTCTCACATCGGTTTCTGTTATGCTTTTCTTTGCTTCATGGTAAACATGCATTTTCAATTTCGGAATATCTGTACTCGTCAATTTGGTCTTGCAGTTTTTTAATTTAATCAATTTAATCTTTGTATTTTCAATTCGCCAACTTGGTATTTAAAGTTTTAAATGTTAATTTGATCCCTAAATTTACAAATCATTAACAACTAACACCATTTATCAACAATCCATCCGTTAATTCTTCAATGAAAACTTGTGAAAAAGCTTCGGGTTTTTTTGCACTTGAAAAATTAACGTTGTTTTACACAACTGCCATGTGCAAATTGCATAGCTAGATAATGAAATTAGGTAACGGATGTACGGAGGAACTGTGTGAATTGTTTCTTATTTGTATGTTTAGGGACGGCTAAACTAAATTGAAATATTAGGGACTGGATTTTAAAGGAACACAAACTTTAGGGTTTCATCATGTAATTTACCCTAAGTTTTGTTACTCTTGGATTACCCACTCCTCATATTTACATCTAAATAATATTGACCACGTCAATGTTTTCATTTACATAGATACCAAAAAAAAGATACCAATTATGTTTTTAATGAAGATGATTTTATCTACTTTTCTTAATTTAGATACAAAACTCGGTCAGGGGTGAGCCCAGAAATTATTCGAAAGGGTGTAAAAGAGAAATTGATGGTAAAAGCTATTACTATTGGTAATATGAGAGAAAGCTATAAGCTTGTACATGGATAATTTACCTCATTTTCCATTAATTTACTCATTATATATCAACATTGACAATGTATCATAATTCTAAATTGATATTTATTAAACGAACATCCCAAGTTAATAATGAAGTGACTTTCTCTCATTGTCCTAGAAATAATAATTATTCGGGCGATGCTTGTGTTAGAATGAGTAAATATATTTCGAGTGATACTGATTTGAATGTTTCAGAGGATAAATTTCGTTCAGATTTTAACTCTCTTGTTTTCTAATCCTTGTTTTCGACTAGTACTATTTTTCCTTCTCCGAGTTTTCTCCCATTGGGGTTTTTTTCAAGAAATGTTTTAACGAGATTAGCCAGGAGGGTCTTTTCAGTTTTATTCCGGTTGAGACTCCACATATAGTGTTCCTTACGTCTCTTTCTTTTACTTTGGTTGGTCAATGTTAGATGGTGAGGGTGCTAAGAAGGTGCTAGCCTAGCTGGGATATCCAGGTGCATCTACTGATTTCCTTCTCCAACTTGAGTTTTTGTTTTAGGTCTTGGGGTATGTCCCTTGCACTTAGTGGGCTAAAATCTAACCGAGCCGAAACATTCAGTTTGGTTATATGTCGAACCGAACCAAACCATGAAGATCAAAAGAACAGAATCGAGTCAAACCATGAGTTTCAGTTCTTCAGCTCGGTATTATTAATTAAAAACTAATTTTTTAAATGATATTATTAAAAAAATAATAATAAATCTAAATTTTGTATCAGTTGAATATGAAATTATATATTTTGAATGATTCTTTTTGTGGTGTTTTTTAGACATTATCTTTGAAAAAAATAATGATGATGTAACAACTGAATCTCATAAAAATTTGATGGGAATGTAAAATTAATAACATCAAGACAAAGTTTATAAATCAAAAGGGGGCAAGATAATAATTTGATTGGTCAATTTCACTTTAATACATATAACTATTTAAATTGTCAAAATTGAAGGGCAATTGGCAAGTGAATAAGCAGAGATAATAAATAAGATGTCAGAGCACATATTTCATGTATATACATATTATTGCATGTAAATACTAATGCATGTTAGCGAAAAACATGAGGATCAGTTACACCGACTGACAATGTGCTCCGATCAGAGAGTGATTAAAATGAGTTTATTAATAGAGTCAAGTAGCTAAGTAATTTGAAACAATGTACAAACAACGAGCAGTATAAAATGGAAGAATAATAATAATCAAATGACAAACACACACAGATATAGCAAATGAAATTATGTGCAGCTGCAGGCCTTAATTAAATATACTATACTATAACAAGAAGGTACCGCTGCCACCTTTGTTTTCACTGTTACACTCTCTGTAGTCATTTCTGTCTTCATGCACTTGCTTAGAGAGAAGACAAAACATGAAAACTCAAGGATCTCATATTTCCAAATTACACAAGTTTACAAACAGAAAAATCCATCTAACATTCAACTATCTCCATTATTTTATTCACTTTTTTTGTTAATGTTTTCTTTTGATGAATCTCACGTGTTTGCTTTAGAGTTTAATAATTATTTCACTTGGAAAATGTCGTTTTTGTTTTACTTTGTACTTTTTACGGCTTACTTATTTGAGCTATAAATTCAAAAAGCTAATTAATTTATTTGACTGATTTAATTAAAAAAATTCGTCAACAAAATATTCTCATTAAAATAGGTAATTAAGTTCTTTATTTTTTTACTGACGTAATAATGGTTTAGGTTTTTTTCATGTCAAACAGTTTGTAATTTCAAGCTTTATCCTTAAAAACATAAAAAAAAAAAAATTGAATTGATCTTCATTTACTTCTTGAAGTAAAAATTCTAAACGAATTACTAATTTTAAGTATCTTCATCAAATTAGTCATATTTTTACATAGAAATTAGACATGAATTTCGGCAAACTATCTAGGTCATCTTTATGAATAAAAAAGGTTTTTAACTTCACAAGAGAAATATTTCATGAAAACAATATCATTGAAAAACTAAATTGATTTTTACCGAAACAAAAAAAATGCCTATTTAGGAAAAATACCTTTTGTTTTTACACTGAGGATTCTATTGCTCGATGATTTGAAGAAACTCCATTAGGGTCTCTCAGGAGGAAGGTTTCGAAATAACGGGTTTAATGGGGATTATAGTGGTCACATGCATGACACATGATCATTTAAATGACATTTAGACTGATATTTTAGGGGTTATTTGATGGATGAAGAAACTTGAAGAATCAGTAGATAAGATGTAAAAATTTAGTGAATCAAGTGATTTTGGGGTCAAAGTATATAGGACTTTAAGATATTAACATTTTTAATTAGTTTTTGAGATTATATTTAATTCTATTATAGATCCAAATATGAATATTTAGGATATCATTTTAATTGAACTGAAAGAAATTTGAATAGATTAATTTAACTTGATCTAGTTATACGACGGATGCTAAGAGCAGTCGCATGTTATTACAAACATTTAAGTGAATTTCAAATTGAGACGACTCATCATGCATGCTAGATGATTGAGTCAGTTACACGACGCTTGCAACAACTACTTCTAGCAATGATTTATAATTTTAAGAACTAAATCAAGAAAAATAATACTTTTAAGAATAGATTGAGTTAATTACACTTACACTCCCTCAATTTTCAGTATAGATCATGCATTGCCGACCATTTTTAATGAAGATTAAGCACAAAAATAGACGGACGAGGTGTTTTTTATTGATGGTGATAGCTGAGGTACTTCAAGTGAATATTTTGAACTTGAATGGAAGTTGACGGCCTCTAAGCTAGATGTCTTTGATTTAAATGAAAAATAAAGATTAAAGATGTACGCAAAATTAACTCATAATTTTCCTAATTGACAGTAGATTATTATAGGAAATGGTGTTCCAATTGGGTTTTTATTTCAGCCTTGATAAGTGTACATTAAAAAACAAATGATGAATTAGTTCTGTAAAATTGATTAAACTCCTTTATAATGTAATTTTGATAAAAAAAAATAATGAAAAGTCATACTGTGTTTTACCGTACCTCATAATTTCGCGGTGAATTCGAATTATTTTTAAAATTTTGAGAAAAACATAAAAGAAATATATTGAATAAAATAAGTACCCAAAAACTGCAAATTAAGAGACTGAAAGATCAAGTAAAGTCAGAAAGATGATGCCTAATTGAAATGAAAATATCAAAACATATTTCACCAAAACAAACAAATAGATTACATCATTGATCGAAACTCAGAGAAAAAGATTATATTCCTACAATAATGGTACTAATTTGGATGTAAAAGTAAATTAAAAATTAAATGAAAACAAAAAAAGAATAGGTTTGGATTGTTGCAGATTATAAAAGATACGAATCTCTGAGAGTATTATCACAATTTTGCCACTCTTCTTCTTCATCTTTCTTCTCCAAATTAGTACATACAGAGATTCTACTTTCTAGCTAGCTACCAATACAAAAAAAAAAAGAAAAAGAAAAAGAAATTAAGCACCAAAATACCCCCGGTTTTCCCCCTAATTACATACGCAGCTCATAACACTATAATGGAAATGAGGAGAAAAAACGAGGGTATTTTGGGTGAAAAGGAAGAAAAAATTAAAAGAAAATTGAAGAGAAATAATAAAATAAAATTATAATACTTTTAGTTGTGGAGAGGATCAGGGCAAGTTGGTACTCTTCTTTTGCTATCTTCAAAACCCTTATCAGAAGCATTGAAATTAAAAGCCTTTCCATTAAACAAGTACTTATGGAAAAGCTCTTCCTTGCTTTTGGTCTGATCTTTTGAATTCCCCATTGGATTTGGTGGAAGTATACGTATTGCCCCTGCCTGAAAGTTGCAGAAGATACAGCTATGGAAGACCCAGATTATTAGAAGAAAAAGAAGAAGAAAATATGAGATCCTGAGTCTTCTGACGGACATCGCCGGAATGCCCACATAAATTTTTATGAACCCAAAGCTTTGCTGCCTCTTCGATCTTCTTCTTCTTCTTTCAATGGCTTCCACGCTCTGCTTTTCAGCTGAAATATATCTTCTTTATTTTATCTGTTGAATACTAGTTGTGTTGAGTTTGACAATGTCAAAAATGCCTTTTTGATTCTCTCTCTCGAGGCTTAGCTATGACTTTTATGACTAAATTGACGGCTATATATGATGGGGTATGAGAGAGAGTGTGAGTAGATAATTTTGGAGTTGTCTTTTGTAATAATATCCAGGGCCTCGGCGACCTTACAATTTAATCATGTATGCATTGCTCATACATTTATTTCATGAGATTAATATCAAATTTTATCTTTTTATTCATCACAAACACAATCTCTGTGAAATTAGTTTAAGAAAATATTGTAGAATTAAATGTACTGTGAACTCATAAAAATTGTACTCCATAACATTTTTCTGTACACTTTTATCTTTGTCTATGTGTCATTACTGTAACCGTTTATTGGTGTCTCAATCTACCAATTTATATTAGGATATGTGCTCTAATTTGTGTTTAATTAAAATCAAGTATCTTACCTACGATTCTCTGCTATATTTACATTTTTCATAAACTTTTAAGTATTAGTGAAATTTCCTACGATTCTCTGCTATATTTATTTTCCTAATATTATATATTGATTCCATATTGATAATTATATATAACTACATTCTTATGTATGTCAACCAAATACAATTTATAGTCCCACCGTATTAAATAGTACGGTGGGACTATCCAGTTCCATTCTCATTGTATTATTTAGTCCCCTTTTAATAGAATGGATTAGACTGGACTAATCAAAAAAAGACCCAAACATTTTCCAGCAACTCGTCTCATCTTCTGTTTCTTCTTGTCTTTTCCTTCTTTTCCTCTTTTCCTTCTTCACAAATCTAAATCCCTAATTTTCTTTAAAACTCATCCTCCTTCCGAGCCCGACGATGACAGCTACACTGTGAGTTACGATCGAGCCTGGAGTCCCACCGACTGCGAGTCTGAGTTCTGACCGAGCTGGAGCTACTGTGCGAGGTACTCTCTCTCTCTCTCTCTCCCTCTCCCTCCCTCTCTCTCTCTCTCCACCAGTCGCTGCTGAGAGTACCCACTTCATCCATAATTTATTTTGACAAGCAATCCTGCTTTAATTTTACCGATTCCAATTTTTTCTTTGTCAAAATACTGATTTTAGGTTTAAATTACTTGAAAGCAGTGAAATCCCAGTTCATCGCAATTTTTATTTTTCATTTTCTGCTAATCTTTGATATGATTCTTTGTATAAGGGTGTTGATCCTTTCGAGTTTTGGAGCAATGAAGAGACCTGTGAAGCGCGAACCTGTTGGTAGTGGTGGTGGAAGTCGAAGGAAATCTGCAAACCAAGGTGCTGGCAAATTTAAGGCAGTGAAGACGTAACGACTTAATAGGGACCGAGTTGACCCGGTAGGAAAATGAATTCCCAGAAATTATTTCTCTGTTTATAAATTAATCATACTGAGTTACGAATCTGGGTTAAAGGGTAGGGCCACATATTGAGTCCAAGTTAAAAATCTAAAAAAAAGAGTATAGAACCGTTCTTCGTCAAAGATAAACATGTAAATTGAGAGAATATTATGAAATAGTTTTTGTATGGATATTATCGTAAGTGACAAAAATGAATGATGATGTTTCTGGATATTTTTTTAGTGTATTAATTATTGTTATTTGGATAAGTTTAAATTTACATATTATGTTTTTTAGTAGCATGAATGAGACAATTTATTTTATAGTTGAAAATGTAAAATAATATGTTAACGAGTTTCAAATAAATTTTTTCGGATCAAATCATGACAAATAATTTTACAATCCAGTACTATGGTGTGTCAAATATTGTGTAAATAATACAGTTTTGTAACTAATACAGCACCAAACACTAGACACTATTATTTAATCTAGTATAGTACAGTATAGTATAATCTGACAGATTTAATGCAGTATTATCCCGACTGCCAAACAAACTCTACGTAAGCTATAACTAATAGCTCTAGCTGTTAATGTGGAGACTAAAGTAGAGTAATAGATCTGTCTAATTGTAATTATAGATAAAATTTATACCACTTCAACTTGATATGGATGTGAGAATATAGTATTTACATGTTAATTAAACTCATTTCAGAAAATACTTGGTAAGCCAAGAGATGCTCACCACAGTTAAATTTTTATATCTATATCATATTTAAGAATTAATGAGTTCGGGTTATATTTTTATTTAGAATTTGTAGGGTTAAAAAATAAATAAAACCTAAATTACACTAATATTCTCAACACTTTTAGACTTTTGCACGGACACAAATATTTAAGTTGTTAATGTTTGAGCACATAAATTACCGAATGCTTATTGTCTACACGTGCCGAGTTACTACGTGCGATGATATTGAGAAATGTTTACATGAATTGTATAAGAATTCTCACTCTTATTCTTTCAAATATCTCTCACCTCTTGGATTATCTCTTGTGTTTGGTATAGGAGTATCTTACCCAAAATATTTTGAATGTTAGTGAAATTTAAAGAGCTCATTGTTTAGTATGACAAGTAATAAAATATTTAGATACCCGGAATATAAATATACCCTCCAAAATTGAGAGGTATATCCATGTCCGATATCTCCCATTAATTCTTACTTATGATTTTTCCCAAACTAATATATATCACTCCCTCATATAATCTTTTATATGCATGTTAAACAATGAGTATAGACAATTAAAATATATATTTTAATGTGATCAATTAAAATCTGTTAACTAATTACTCAACACGGCTATCATTTTTATTTTTGAAATACCAATATGAATATGAGTATGATATATTATGTGTTTATGATCTCTTGATATATGAAATTATTTTTAATGATAATATTATATATTAGTCCAAGAATAAGGGTAAAATTATAAATTGATAAATTCTTATAGCATTCACTTAACATTTCATGATAACAAATAAACTAATTTAACATTTTCACTGTTTAATTTATTTTTTATTTTTTATCTTTTCTCAGTTATCATCTTTTTATTATTTTATTTATATCTTATTAATTAATTACTTCATCACCAATATTTTTTAGGTAAGTTTACAATGTAACCATTATGATAAAATAACAATTTAGCCATTAAAAATTAGTAAGCATAAAGGTAAAAATGAATAAAATAAAATAAAATAAAAAATAAAAAATTTACTTTACCCAAAAAATAAATTAACAATTATATTTTATCATATTATAAATTAAGTAATAAATAATGAAAAAAATAATAATAAATTAATAAGTTATACAAAAACATAATTCAGTTCAGCTATAAAATTAAAAATTTATAACTATACTTATAGCAATCCCTTCTACATTCCATTAAGTTACAAAGTAATTTAACATTTTTCATCATCAAATCATAACGTTCTCAAATATAACTATCCTAACTTTCTTGACATATAATTTTCTACAATCATATTTCAATAATTTTATTTCAAGATTATTTAATTGCGGTGTTATACAAAACAAACTCTTAAATTCACCATTTCGGCAAATCCACTCCAAAAACCCTCTTAGTGAATTTAGTAATTTGCTCATCATCCCAAAAATTTCTCCTTAGCTGCAGATTCAAAATTCTCCTTTTCACTCTCTGATACGATCCAAAATTAGAGTCCACTTTGGCTCTGCATGCAGATGCAAAGCTCGTTCGGTAAATTTCTCCTTTCTATCATGATGAAAATGAAAACAGGAATGGAATAAAAAAACTCCTCATCTCTTTTTTTTTTATGAAATTAAAACTCCTCATCTCTGCTTCCATTGGAGATTGAGGCATTTGAGGTCTCTCTGATCACTCTTCCTCTGTCCATTTGCACCGTCGAAATCGCAAAGAGCTTCTCTACTTCAATTCTGACAATGGAATATAAATTAACTGAGAAAAGTATAGAGGGTGTGGGTGCAAAATTTTAAAAGTACAGGGAGTGTTAGTGTAATTTAAATTTAATGTTGGGTAAGATGTGAGGGAGACCGATAGAGTGAGAAATGGTGGAGCCACATGTCCCAACAGTGGCCCACGTGATGAGAAAATAGCAGTCTATGGACCCACTGATATCTTATTTCTAATTGTCTATAGTCAATTATCGTACTAATATCATGCTTCATTAAGTTCAATATATATATAATAATAGCTTTGACCATTGTTTGGGCTTTAAGTTATTCATAGCGAATTGCATTATGAAACTAGAAATCTATATGTCGGTGAGAATTTTTTAAAATAATTCAATTATCCACGCGCCTCTCAATCTTTGGAATGCAAATATTTAATCGGATTGTTTTGCATCCTACCGATAAGAAAATTTTGAAGCTAGTTTCTTACACAACACACATACTTTGAATTTTTAAGCCTTTGTTACACAAATCTACTAAGTTTGAAGTATTTGAACCTAAATATCATCATCTTTACATAGTTGTTTGCAACCGTTAATTTTGAGCGATTTTGAACTAGTTTAAAAAAAATACTTAGAAATTATGAGTTATATATATATATAAATATTTTTAGAGTGATCAAATAATTAATCAAGTTTTAAGTGACCAAATGATGCAGTAATAATTTACAGATTGTTATTTGATAACTCATTAAAATAATTTGATAAATTAACTTATAAATATTTATCAGGTCACTTAATCACTTAAAACTTGATCGACGTAAAATTACTATATATAAAATTAATATATATATATATATGAAGACTTAAAATTTAATTCAGCTAATTTATGTCAAATGTTATTTTTAATGCAGCAGGTCCTACAACTCCTTGAAATATGAAAATAAATTGAATAGAAAAATATATATAGATGACCCGGGTATAAAGACACCAAAACTAGTAGATTTCTGTTGAATGGAGGTTTTTTGAATAAATTTAAATTATGAAACTGCCCAAAAAATTATATATGAATTATATATATACATATATATATATATGTGTGTGTCAAAAATAAAGATTGAAGTATCATATGATTTAAACTCACAACTCATAATGTGAGTGTAAAAACTTAATCATTACGTTAACTCATTTTATTATATGAGTTTGATATATATTAATATGTACATTAAATTGCATAAAAAAAGAGATTATTTTTTAATTTAGTCTTCAATGAGAACAACGAGAGATTTAACAAGAGAAGTGAAGAGCAAGAAACGAGGAATAATTTTTTTATTTGAAATAATAAAAAATAATTTTATTCTTTATATTTATTTATCACTTTTAACTGAAGATTATTTCTAGAAAATTAAATTTTAATGAAGATAAATGCTATACAACTTGGTAATCTTACAAATTGATTCTTTTACAAAAATTGATGAAAATAAATATTATATAATTGAATATTTTTTTTAAATTTCTAATGACAAATAACCTACAATTTGATTTTTTTATAAATTTGTTAGAAAATTATATCTAAATTGGTAATTTAAAGGGCTAAATAATATATTATTTTCAAATTATATTAATTTTATTTAACTAAAGATATATAATATGATAAAATTATAAAGGGAAAAGTACACTAGCACTCCCTGAGGTTTGCCTAAAAGACACGGAGACTCCATCTAGTTTCGAAAAAGACACATAAGCTCAATCTCATATAATGTGGTTAATTCTTAAGTGAAATGACCAAAATAACCCTACGTTTTCACCATTACCTAAAAGCAGTTTTTTTCATTCTTTTCTCCTTCTTCCCTCGCTTGCATCTCCTCATTAAACAACGTCTTTACCTGTGTTCCATCAAAAGGGTTTTAAGAGTCTCTGACTCGCGTTGATTTTCAGCGTGTATTGCTCATGAAATTGAGTCATCTCACCATGAGACCGATAAAAAAATAAGAACTTTCATACACCATATTTGCGGAAATTTAGAGAAATGCAGAGTAGAGAAATGGCTGCCAGGGACTCAGACACCAAAATCTCAAGCTTGAAGCTTTTAATGTGATACCTTTCACAACCAGAACAGCTAGAGAGCTCGATTTTGATGAACAGTAGTGCCACACCCATTAAAAGGAAAGAGACCTGTGAGAGAGCAACGCTTAAAAATGAGAATTGACAAAAGCCAAACAATCTGAGGAAAAATTCTAAGCGGCGGAGGGAGCGGCTGAATTGGGTGTCAAATGGTTGCTCTTCTATTATAAGAAGAGCTTGAGTTGATGGAACATCTGATTGGGGTTGAGGAACCGTCATGAAGAGAGGGAAGGAAGGAAATAGGTGAAAGTTGATTTATTAAACAGTTGGTATTCATGAATTCGAAGTTAAAGATCACCAAAATGGGTTTTGGTCCAGGTGAAATAAAGAGCTTTGATTACCATGAAAGATGAAATTTGAACTGGATCTCTCTAAAAAAGAGAAAAAAAAGGAAAGGGGAGTGAATGAATGGGAACACAGATAAGGACGTTGTTTAAATTTGACAATGAATGCGGCTCCTTTGCGGTGGTGTGTCGCCGACAATGGATGGGGCTCCTTAGTAATGGTTTTTTTCCAATGCTCCTTGGTGATTTTTAAGGGAGGGTATATTTGGTATTAAAAATAATTAAACGTTGTTAGGTAAATATTTAATGATTTTGGAATTTTTTGTTCATATAATGAAATGTGAATAAAGGTTTGTGTTTTTTCAAAATTAGAAGGGATATCCGTATCTTTTAAACAAAACTCAGATTATATCCGTATAATTTTTCCAATTTTAAATTCCAAAAAGAGGCAATTTCCCCCCTTAGTTCAAGGTGGCCTCGCCACTGACTATGACAGATACTTCAATTTTCTAAGTTATTTAAATCATCATTATCATCCCCATTAGCGATAAAATATTGTAAATATTGTTATGTAACACCATTTTGAGTTAGTTGTGTGTAAAGTTTGTGATACCTTCAAGACCACAACGAAAACATATATGGTTCAGAACATTTGTTAAGAACTTTGGATACTATCAGTTTTAGATACACTTGTGAACTATCTTTTGTATTGTATTTTGTTACATTACATATATTAATGATCAATATATGTATTTCTTAGAAAAATATTATATATGATATATATTTTGATGAGATTGTCTATTAGGTATATGCAAATTTGAAATATTAATATTTTTTATTAATTCTGAAAAATAAGATTTTAGCGACTAAAATAAAAGTCCCTCACTAAAAAATTTTGGCAACCACAACTGGTTTCGTCGCTAAAATTTTCCACGATGAACTAATTTTGGTCGCGGAAGCTTTTCGCTCCCAATTGTAATTTGGTCGCGGAAGCTTTTCGCGACCAATTGTGATTTGGTAGCGGAAGTTTTTCACGAATGAATAATTGTAATGTTGTCGCGATAGATTTCGCGACGACATGATTCTCCGTCGCGGAAAGCTTTTGCGACAGGCTAGCTTTAGTCGCGGAAGGCTAATGCAACCAAGTATTTTTTTCATCGAGAATGTCTTTCCCGATGAATCTAATCTAATACGATGAATTTCACGAAGACCATATTTTCATCTGCAAAACCTTTACCGATGAAAAATTGAAAGTTTTAGCGACCAAAAGGTTGGTTGCTAAAACCCATTGTTTCTTGTAGTGCAAGTTATGGCAATATTGGTCACTAAGGTGATGCATAATACTACTGATCAAGAACTAATTCTTATCCAATTTGATTACCTTCAGCATAAATAAATGTGTATTTATATGAAGATTACTCCAGCATTTGTCATTTTTCAGGTAAATTATATGAACAATCTTATTTATACAAAACTAAGTTGAAGTCGACAGTAATCTACACTGGAAATCTATCTATTTAACAATGAACACATTTTAAATCAGGAGGGGGATTAGTGTTAAATTCAAGGTGACAAAGTCCTCTTTATTTAATGCAAAAAAATAATTTTGTTTAAAAGAACATTATTTGTTTAAAACCGAGTTGAAGAGACCAGACAATTGAAATTTCAACCCAATTCACAAGATTGCATCAAAACTTGATGCTAAAATCGTACGGCCAACATATATGCTTACACAACAGGTTCAAGTCCAACACCGTCGCGAGATTCCCGGCCAAGCCGTTCTCCTCGGCCATCCCATGTTTCCTCCCTCTTGTCCTTAAACCTTAACCTTAATTCCTTAATCACTACTTATTACTACTAATTAATCACCTCCCACTCATTTCTTCCTTCTTTTTCAACTACTCATTTCTTCCATATAAAAAATTTCTAAGGATTACAAATATTTTCTTGATAAATAAGTAAACATTCAACAAAAGAATAAAACCAAATAAAAACCCATTCAAAAGACAGTCTAGTGTTAGTAACAATAAAACTGTCTTTACGTTAATGCAATAGTTGAAATCACAAGTGCACTTTCTACTCCTTAAAAACTAATTACGTGTTAAGAAGAAATGAATCAAAGATTTTTAGCGAGCACAGTAAAGGAAAATCTAGACTATATGAAATAATATTCCAACGACAATTATTAAAGCTCTAATGATATGTTAATCTTCATGAGAAACGGGAAACGCATCCATTGCATGTTAGTAGTATTTCTTCAATGTTAAATCAAAATTATTAAGTTTAGTTATTTGATTTATATATGATTCTAAATTTTCAAAGGGTTATTATTTAATATAAATTTTGAATTCTCATTAACAACCCTAATTTTTCTCACCCATAAGTTCTCACACAAATAGTTATTTTAGAAAATACAAATACTATTGGAAAATACAATAAAGGGTAAAAGCGCATATATGAAAATCTGCGACTTTTTTTCGGATGAGATCAATAATCTGTAACGTATAAAAAAATGTTAAAATTGGAGAAATACTTTTGGATTATTTTGTCCATGTCATTTTCTTACTGATCTTTAATTATCTTTCTTAATGATATGTGGCGTGATTTTAATTGACTATTTATTTACTGATCGAATTCTATTTTATTTATTTCAAAACCTTACCTTATTAAATATATCAATTAAAATGTACAAATAGATAAAACATTTAATTTTGACAATTAATCTAACAATTATTTTCTACTTAGGAAGAATAAAAAATACACTTGGCATAGTAACCTATGAAAGCAAAATAAACATGAATATTTGTTTTGTATTTGTTAGAAGACATTCATTGTACTTATCTATGTGCATGAATTTTTTTATTAATTATGTCAATATGTATATGTACATGAAGTAATAAAGATAGTGTAGATATATATAAGTTGATTTTTAATTTTTAGGAATTTTATTAAATCACACTACCAGCACAAGAGGATATGTTGCACATTAAATCCAACAAATATTTGGATTTAGATTTGTAGTCTCATCTTCTTAGTTGGATTAGAAATCTATAAAAAAATTGGGGGCTTTAGGGTATATACCATTCTAAAAACTTATTTTATAAAATAGCTAATAATTTTTACATTCAGCATTTTAGCTGATAATGTAAAAAGTCAACAAAAAATTATATAATTTTATAGTTATAACCCTAGATATATAGAATATTAAAATAATATTTGTCTAATTATATATTTACTACNTTAATTAGCAATACTATACATATAGAAAAACTAAGAGTGTAGGTTTGATAGTAATAAAAAATATTACCATAATTGTATGTGAGGATGTAGCACAAAACTCTTTACGATTGAGTGTTCGTTATTGTTTGATTGTTCATATGAAAAATTACAATTGAATATGAAAATATACCGAAGAGCAATGAATTGTTCTATCTTCATATATTATTGTTGAAATCGTATAGATCATAACAGAATATTCTCAAAAATTCAAAATAAAATATGTAAAAACTAAAAGGATGTCTGTAAAGAAAAAAATTCACGGTCTTTGAGAATTGATCGTGAATTCCCTACATCATAATATGAAAATATAGAGAATAATTAAGAGAGAGAATAAGAGAATAACAACACCATGATTTACGTGGAAACCCCTTAAAGGGAAGAAAAACTACGGGAAGATTTTGATTGTATTTCATTATGGAGAAAGGATTTACAAGGTTAACACAAGCTGCATAATCAGCTTGTTTCTCATGGGTGTTGAGAGTTCTTGTGTTCTCTTTTGGAGTTACATCTTGCCTTTATTTATAGGCATTCAATCGGTTACATATAATCTGATACAACTTATCTAATTCTATCTAAAAATAAGATCAACAGAATATTCTCTAAGATTTAGCTTATCAACATTAACAACTTAGTAAATCTTTATCATCTGATCAATTCAATTGTATTGATTAGCTTTTCTTGGATTTCCACATCGGTAATCCATGTACTTTTATCCGATTGGTCTATTTTTCATAACCGCCTAGTTGATCCTATGGTTCTCGCTCTATCTTCTCCTCGATGGAGTCTTCGATTTAGATCTTGTCACGTGTCATGTAAAATTTTACATGTACATTGACCCCCATTACACTCAATGAAATTTTATTTGTTGATGTGTAATGATCATTTTTCTTGTTCTGACGTTACGTATGCCCATTTTTGTTCTCACGCGCTTCTTGGAAACATGCAATGTAGTTTTCCAGGAAACATACAATGTAGTTTTTCAGGAAACTTTTTGATTGTCCGTTGTCAGTGGTGGTTTCTCCATTTCTTTCTGCCATTATATTTTTCTATTCCCGTTCACAAATGCTTTGCATTTGTCGAGCTATTGTTTTATCAGTTTGTTGTCGATGATGATTGCTTCTTCTTCATTTGCTATAATGTCTTTTTATTCCTTTCATGATAGACTCATTGGTAGCATTTTTCCCATTTCTTCATTTTTCATTTTCCTTCTCTCGTACGTTAAGATATGTGACAAGAATGTTGTACAAAAATAATAACATAATAATTTATTGAGATGAGAAAGGAGCGAGTGTACCGTTTCATAATTGCATCACATGAGTTTAAGTTTGATGTTCTGTATTTGTTGGTAGAATTTCTACTGCTTCCTTAATTTCTTTTACCTTCTCTCGTTTCATATTTCCCCTTTGTTCTTCTGCTTCGATCAACATGAATTACTCTGTTTGCACAATTTTTTTTCTATTGAACTGCTTTTTGTTGTACTTCATTTAAGGACTTAGCAAAATTTGGGGATCAAAATTCGGAATTGTGTCGACTTCAATCTTTCAACGAAATCCATTCTTAAATACTTAGAAAACTTTTGGCTCCCAGTTCTCTTGAGAATAACTATGTTCTTTTGTTAAATCTGTTCCCGAGGATAGACTTTAATTTCCTTATGATATGTGTGCTTCCTCAAGGACTTAGGTTCAAATAAAGAACCATGGCCATGTCTTCATTCTAAGAGAAGAAGTTATGAACTGACATTTTCTTTTGAGAGGAGGACTTAGATTCAAATAAAGAACAATGACCTCATTTTTATTTTCTTCTCAGAACAACGTCCGTAGACATTCTCAGTGACTTAGGCTCCTTCCGTGGAACCATGGACCCGTTTTTATTTATTACCAGTTCACCGCTAGAGTTTTTCCTATTTCCTTTTCTTTACTCCGCTTTGCACTTTTTTTTATTTCGTATCTCTCTGTTTCTCCTTTTCAGTTTCCTTTCTCTGCTTTAACTTTTTTCCTTCCTTTTCTCATTTCTTTTTCCTCCTCGTTCTAAAACGTTGAAGCCGCCACCTTCCTTTACTTGGCTTTACTTGTTCTTTATTTACTCAGTTCGGCCTTTCTTTACTTAGCTCAGCCTTTCTTTTCACTTTTCCTTACTCGACTTTTCTTTACTCAGCCCTAAAGTTCTTTCCTTAACTTCTTTTTTTCTTCTACTCTGAAGTTCTTTCCTCAACCTTTTCTTTTTTTTTCTTTTCTATTCTGAAATTCTTTCCTCAACTTATTTTTTGTTCTGAAGTATTTCCTCGACTTCTTTTCTTTTCTGCTCTGAAGTTCTTTCCTCAATTTTTTTTGAAGTTCTGAAGTTCTTTTTTCAACTTCTTTTATTTTCAGTTCTGAAGACATTTCTTTTTCCATTCTCTAGACCTCCCGTCCTGAAGATGTTTCCTTTTTCGTTCTGAAGAGATTTCATTTTTCATTCTTTGGACTTTTCTTTTTCCATTTTTCAGACTTTCCCGTTCTAAAGACATTTCCTTATTATGTTCTGAAGTCTGAGTACGTTTCCTCTTCCGTTCTTTCAGACTTTCCCGTCCTTAGAATGACATACGTAGATGCTCCCAAGGACTTATGCTCCTTTAGTCGAACCATGGCCCCGTTTCAATTTCCTTCTCAGAACAGCGTACATAGACGCTCCCAAGGACTTAGGCTCATTTAGTGGAACCATGACTCTGTTTCAATTTTCTTTTGAGAACAGCATACGTAGACGCTCCCAAGGACTTAGGCTCCTTCAGTGGAACCGTGACCCCACGTTGATTTCCTTCTGAGAATAAGGCTTATGAACTGCCCTTCCCAAGGACTTACGCCCTTAGTTTCTTCTGAGAGTAGGACCTATCAATTGCCACTCCCAAGGACTTACGCTCTTAGTTTCTTCTAAGAGTAGGATGTATGCCCCTCTCAAGGTCTCACACCCTTAGTTCCTTCTGAAAGTAGGACTTATGAATTTTCCCTCCTAAGGACTCACGCCTTTAGTTCCTTCTGAAAGTTGGACTTATGAATTTCCCCTCCTTAGGACTCACACACTTAGTTCCTTTTGAAAGTAGGACTTTTGAATTGTCCCTCCCAAAGACTTACGCCTTTAGTTCATTCTGACGGTAAGACTTATCAATTGCCCCTCCCAAGGACTTACGCCCTTAGTTCCTTCTGAGAATGTCCCTCCCAAGGACTTACGCTCTTAGTTCCTTCTAAGAGTAGGACTTATGAATTTCCCCTCCTAAGGACTCACGCCTTTAGTTCCTTCTAAGACTAGGACTTATGAACTGCCCCTCCCAAGGACTTACGCCCTTAGTTCCTTTAGAGAACATGACTTACGAACTACCTGCTCTCAAGGACTCACGCCCTAATTTCCATTGTTGTTGAAGAAAAGAGAAAGTTGACGTGAAGTATTTGTCTTGTAAGCAGTCTGCACGTTATCATGCCGTAAGTTTTGATCGAAAGTTCCAAATTGAATTCCATGAAATTCTTCAAGAAGTTGATTTTCATATGCTTCCGATGATATATAACTTGTCATGTAATTGGCTCCCAGTCGATACAGTTTAATTAATGAATTTAATCATTCCGCATAATTTGCTTTTCGTGACTTTTGATCGAAATGTCCAAATTGAATTCTGTAAATTCTCTAATTAGTAGGATTTTGTATCTTTTTGATGATGTAAGATGCACCGTATAGTTGGCTTTCATCAAATACAGTTTAATTTCTAAAATTGACCATTCTGCATATTCTGCTTTCTCGAACAGTCTTCACAAAAATTGTCATAACTTTTGCTAGATATCCATAATTTTCTAATGATATATTATTTGCTATGTGATATTATAAAATTTATATAGTTTAAAAATTAAGTTTGAGAAGCATTCATATATTTACTTTCCTGAATAGCGCCAACGAGAGTTGCCATAACTTTTGATCAAGTGCTTCAAATTGATTTTCGTAAAATTCTTCACAAGCTTGATTTCTGTTGATATAAGATTTGCCATGTAGTTGGCCCCTAGTAAATGCAGTTTAATTTCTAAATTTAAGGTTCTACATAATCTGCTTTCTTGAGCAGCCTCAAAGAGAATCATCATAACTTTTTCT
Organism: Datisca glomerata; assembly: GCA_003255025.1. Taxonomy (NCBI): domain Eukaryota; kingdom Viridiplantae; phylum Streptophyta; class Magnoliopsida; order Cucurbitales; family Datiscaceae; genus Datisca; species Datisca glomerata. Next base: position 866,075 of record QANY01002203.1, read on the forward strand.
CATGAACACTAAATCAAGTTCTGCAAGATTCTTCAAATAGTAGACATCTACATCTTTCTCATGATATATTATATGCTATGTAAGTCTGCTTAAAATAAGTTAAATATGAAAGACGTAATTAAGTTTACTTTCCTGATGAAAACTACCATACTTTTGATCTGGAGCTCAACTTGAATTCCATAAAATTCTCCATGAAGTAGACTCCCATATCTTTATAATTATGTGACTCGCCATGTAATTTTTCTTTGCTTTTTTTTCAGTTTCCATTTCCGCTCCCATTGTTGCTTCTGTTGTTAAGACATTTCAGTTCCCGTTCTAATGACGTTTCCATTCTTGTAGTTCCCGTTCTGAAGTGACAGCTTTCTTAATTGAAGTAAACGTGATCTTCTTTGCACTATTCTTTGAGTTTTCTACTCTAAAATCTGTTCCTTAACAATATTTTATTTTCTAATGAATTTCTATTATGAAATTCTTCCAAATTTCTGTTCTAAAATTCTAATACTCTTGAAGTTCTAGCTTTTTCTCTTTCAGAAGCGCTGAAACTTCTCTGTTCTGAATTTCTGACTTCTACTTTATGTTCTAAAGCTCTGACTTCAACTTTTTCGTTATGAAACTTTAACTTCAAATTTTCTATTCTGAAGCTCTGACTTCAGCTTTTCTATTCGGAAGCTCCGACTTCAACTTTTCTGTTCTGAAGCTTTCACTTCAGATTTTCTAGTCTAAGCGTTATGACTTTTCTGATCTAAACTTTCTGATCTCTTCTAGTCTGAACTTTCTGAGCTCTTTTGATCTGAAATTTATGAGCTCTTCTGGTCTGAAATTTGTGATATTTTCTAGTCTGAATTTTATGAGCTTTTCTGGTCAACTTTTTGAGCTTTTCTGGTCTGAGCTCTATGGATTTTCTGATATGAACTTCCCGAGCTCTTCTGGTCTGAGCTTTATGAGTTTTTCTGATCTGAATTTTATGAGATCTTTTGATATGAACTTTATGATCTTTTCTGGTCTAAATTTTATGAGCTTTTCTGGTCTGAGCTGTATGGATTTTTTGATATGAACTTCCCGAGCTCTTCTGGTCTAAGCTCTCTGAGCTCTTCTGGTCCAGAATTTATGAGCTCTTCTGGTCTGAACTTCATGATCTTTTTTTGGTCTGAGCTCTATGGTATTTCTGATTTGAACTTTTTGAGCCCTTCTGGTATGGACTTTATGAGCGCTTCTGGTATGAACTTTATGAGCTCTTCTAATCTAAACTTTATGAGCTCTTTTTTTCTTATCCGCTTTGATTTTTTTAACTCATCCTTCCTTCGAATAGATTTCTTTTCTGATCTCCTTCCTCTCTTTTTTTGCTTCGGTTGCTCTTAGCCTAGCTGTCATAGGCGGAGGTTATATCGTCTGGTAGTCTACGGGTAGCAGTTCGTGGGTTTCATCGGCCCTTCGTGGTGGTTGTTGAATTTGCATAATTCAATTCCACGAATTGTGTTAATAATAATTTTTTTGAAATAATAATTGTACAAAATAGATAAATCAAATCGAATACGAATGAGTGAATTTACAGTTCTTCACTATATTTCGGTTCTGTTGTAATTTTCGTTACTACTCCTGCATTCGTTTCTTCTTATGCTTCCGTTGTTGGAAGCGTGTTTCATTTGGTGCGTTCTTCGCTCTGATCTGGCGCTCTAATTCGCATTCTCGCTAAGAGTCTGATCTGGCACTCCTTTTCCTATTCTTGCTAAGAGTCTGATCTGGTGCTCGTTTTCCCATTCTCCCTAAGATTCTGATCTGGCGCTTCAATTTCTGTTCTCGCTGAGAGGTCTATATCTGACGCTTCAAATTCTGTTCTGGCTGGGGGGTCTATTCCGAAGCTTCGATTTCTGTTCTCGCTAGGGGTCTTATATTACGCTTCGATTTCTATTCTCACTGGGGGTCTACTCTTACGATTCGACCTCTGTTCTGATGTTTTGACGCTCCTTAATCATTTCTTTTGTACCTTCCCATCTGGTCTTCACTCTATTTTTGGTTCCGTAGTCATTTTTGTTACTACTTCTGCATCCGTTTCTTCTTCTGCTTCCATTGTTGGAAGCACATTTCATTTGGTTTTGAGCATTTAAGGGAGGGATTTCTTGAGTGTTTTCTTATCTCTCAATGAAAGCACCAAATGTAAAGGAAAAGATTCACGGTCTTTGAGAGTTGATCGTGAATTTATTACATCATAATATGAAAATAAAGAGAATAATTAAGAGAGAGAATGAGAGAATAACAACACCATGATTTACGTGAAAAATCCTTAAAGGGAAGAAAAATCACGGGGAGATTTTGATTGTATTTCATTATGGAGAAAGGAATTATAATACTAATGCAAGCTGCATAGTCAGCTTATTTCTCATGGGTGTTAAGGGTTGTTGTGTTCCCCTTTGGATTTACATCTTGACTTTATTCATCGGCATTCAATCGGTTACATATAATCTGATACAACTTATCTAATTTAATCTAAAAGTAGGATCAACAGAATATTCTCTAAGATCTAGCTTATCAACATTAATAACTTAGTAAATCATGACCGTCTGATCAATCTAATGGTCTTGGTTAGCTTTTCTTTGGATTGCCACGTCGATAATCCATGCATTTTTGTCTGATTGGTCTTTTCTTCATAACCTCCTTGTTGATCCTACGGTTCTCACTCTACCTTCTCCATGATGGAGTCTTCCATCTAGATCTTGTCACGTGTCATGTGAAATTCTACATGTACAATGTCAATAAGCGTTATCAACAACCTTATCAACAGCTCAATATTTAAAATTTAAAGAAAATCTTTTTTTCTTATCAAGTGGAGGAATGGACAGTTAAATTTAAACTAACCCATATTTCCACTTGATAAGGAACTTTGGTTACAAATTGCCACTTTCTAATAGTTTAAAAAATATGAATTTAAATTTACTTTTATTTGCTCTTTATATTTTTTTAGTAAATATATATTTGTTTAAAATCACAACAAATTCCTCATAACAATAATTGATTGATCAATCTTTTAAAAATATCATTTAATAAAAATTATATAAGTAAGTATATGAGACAATATTTAAAAAAAATCATAATAATTTATATAAGTTCTTATAGAAATTATACCGAATAGTAATAAGTTGTCATATCTTCACATATTTTTGTTTAAATTATGTAGATCATAACCGAATATGCTAATAAAAAATAAAATAAAATATATAAATATTTTTTACAAGTTCAAAACAAAAGATAATTGTCTTTTAAAAAAAATCAAAAAGATAATTGTATAAACAAAAATAACATCCCATGTTTTTAGAGGAAATTGTTATATACTGTTATTTTATATTTAATTATTTTATTAATAAATATTTTTTTTTAAATCACAAAATATTTTGATACGTTTGTTAAAAGATAGTTGTATATTAATGGATATATATTATTTAAAAGATCAAAACAAAAGGATAATTATCTTTAAAAATACAAAAATATAAATATATAAAACAAAAACTGAACATCCCACGGCAAAACTTTTATTTACTTTTATTTTATATTTAATTATTTTATTAATAAATATATATTTAATTAATAAGTGTATAAACTAAAATGGTGTAAACAATATATATTTAATTAAATTTCTATTTAATTAGAAAATGGCATAAACAAAAAGATAGATGTTGTTTAATTAATAACTATATACACAAAAGATAACTGACGCCAATAATTGTATAAACAAAAAGATTCTTTATTGCTTAATTAAATTTCTATTTAATATCACAAGTTCTTGATCTCTTAAAAACTGATTGTTCTGTTATTCTAATCCCGAGACTCTTTTTTGAAGGTCTTCCTCTTGGGTTCTTTTTCATAAACGCTTTCCCTCTTCCAACAGGTTAGTAATTAAAATCAGATGAGAATGAGATTTGATTAATAGTTAAAGATCCTACTTCTCCATATGTGTTTTCTTTTTTAGGGGTAAACTCACCAGGACTATTAATCAAAATGTCTTTGACAACTCTAAGAATTCTAAGATAAGCCTCTGCTTTCATCCAGTTTCTAAACCTTTGTACTTCATCATCCGTACTATGAACCGTGTCACAATTTCGATCATTATGACTGATTTTTCCACATGTAAAGCATAAAAATGGTAGCCTTTCATATTTATTTCAACCCAAATAGACTGCCTCTCTTTTCTCTTGTGAACCATATGCCTGCAGGAACCAAAGATCCTTGCGCTTCAATACTAACTCTAACACTTCAATTATCACCAATTGAATTGCCATGGGTTCAATTTGTTACATTAATGTCCCACACGGTAACTCCTTGGCTTAATAAGAGTAACAAAGATGGTTGTAACTAAAAGAACTTTAATGGACAATAAAGTTACGATAACTTCAAAGAGTTTAATAAAAGGAGAATTAATTTCCTAACTCCCACTTTAATGGAAATTTTGAGTTTTATTATGTTTAGAAAATTTGCCCTCTCTCTCTCTGCCTATAAAAGATTATAGCTCCATTGTTAATGATACAACAAAAAAATAGTCCCTATTATTACAGATAATAATGAGACGGGCTAAGAGAGAGAAAATAGTTTTTGATATCTTCGTTTAAATTACCTTGCTAATCTTTATACCTATTTAATTTTCTATAGATCAAGGTGTATAGATAATTAGATTGGTTGTGAAAGTCTCATGTAGTTCAATTTCCTGGATTATATTTATGCACAATTGATTTAGTTAAAATTCTAACATGTGATATCAGAGCATGGTTTATGAACTCATGATTTTCCAATTTAAATGGTTTTCTCTCTCAGTTATATGTCTAACATTTTATCACAAATTATAATATGTTCTGTATGTTATTTGAATTTAGATATATTCAACTTCAGTTTAGTAAAACCGGCTGGTTTTGTAATTTTTTTATTCCGCTACCTGTCGAAATTGATTCATGTTTTTCTTTAAGTATTATTTTAGAATTTATAAATTTTATATGGTTTATTCAATTAAAATACAAATAAGTTTAAGGTATTACTTATACAAATTAAGTTGATTTTATTAGCACTGAGTATCACAAGCAATAAATGGAATACGTAATGTAAGTCTTGAATTGAACCATTTCAGTATTAATGTGGATATGAGTTCATTTATATTTTATTACGTTTTACTGCAATTTTTTTACTCGATGGGTTTTCGTTTGTGCCAATTTGTTATTATGAATATATAAAGTATTTATGCAGCTATACTCATTGATATTATTGCGTTCAAATTGATATCTATATTAAAGATTGTTTGACAGTTGCCAAAGTGACCGAACTAGAAAAGCATCGTGGATATTGAAACCAAATAATATGAGAACATATTTTACTTGGGGTACGTTGTTACACTATTATTCATAAGATATTAGGATCACTCAAAGGTGGATCAATTAACCTTATGACTAATGAATATATATGGGGTAATCTTCCTTCGAGTATTTTGTATCCAAAGATAACATGCATGTCTAATTAAAAAAATAAATTGTTACCCCATAAAGCATATTAAAAGTTATGTTTTGATATGTTGTAGTATCTACCTAAAGGAGGACTTCAATATATATTTATTTTTTACTGATAAATTAAGGAATTAACTGTTGTAACCATTTTTATATTGCAATATCTCTTCCGGTTACACTCTATTCGCATGTTTTATTTGTTCCTATACTTAATGGCCTTAATTTTTCAGACTGGTGTGAACAAGTTCAATTTCACATAGGTGTTCTTGATCTTGATTTGGCACTTCAAACTGAGAATCTGGCTGCTATTACTGAATCAAGTAGTACATAAGAGAAAGATTTTCTGAAGGCTTGGGAAAGATTTAACAGGTTAACATGGTGTTTACGTGAATGATTGTGGCTAGTAACATCAAGTCTACTTTTCCAGAAGCTGATAGTGCTAAACAATTTATGGAACTTGTGAATGAGCATTTTTGTACACCTGATAAGTCTCTTACTGGGACCCTTATGACTAACTTGACCACTAAGAATTTTGATGGTTCAATTAGCATGCATGAGCATATTCTTGAAATGACTAATATAGTAGTCAAATTGAAATATTTGAGCATGAATGTAGATGAGTTTTTTTTCGGTTCAATTTATTCTTAACTATTTGCCTTATCAATATGGGCCATTCCAAATGCACTATAACACTTTCAAGGATAAGTGGAATATGAATGATTTGGCTAGTATGCTTGTTCAATAAGAGAAAAAACTTGAGCAACAAGGAACTCAATCGAACTCAATCAGTTCAACTTGTGAGTCAAGAAGCTGGTAAGAAGGTGTGGAAAAAATCCAAAAGAAGCATGAAAGTTGGAGAACTTAATCTAAATAAATCTTTCAAAGTTGTTAAAAAGGAACTGAAGAATGATAAGTGACATTTCTGCAAGAAAATTTAGCGAAGTTCCTTATAATACTTTGTGGATTGACTCTGGTTCTACCGTTCATATTTCTAAAATGATGCACGTATTCCTTACAATCCAAACCATAAACCCAAACGAAAACTTCATATATAAGGGAATCGAGTCAAATTCCTGGTTGATGGCATTGGAACTCATCGTTTACATTTAGATATTGGTTCTCATTTATACTTGTTTCAAATATTTTATGTTCCTTTTATTCCTCATAATTTAGTTTCATTACCTAAACTTGACCTTGCTGGTTACACTTTTCAATTTGGCAATGGATGCTTTAGTTTCTCTAAAAATTCGCATTTGAGTGGTTTTGGTGTTCTAATTGAGGGCATTTATAAATTTAAACTTGATAACCTATTTGCTGAGACTCTTCTCACTGTGTATCCTTCTAATGTTGGAGTAAAACATGGTAGAATAAATGATAATTTTGCTTCTTTGTGGCATAAACGTTTGGGTCACATATCCAAAGAAAGGTTACAAAGATTGGTGAAGAATGAGATTCTCCCTAGATTGGATTTTACTGATCTAGGAGTGTGTGTGGATTGTATCAAGGGAAAACAAACCAAACACACAGATAAGAGATCCACAAGAAGCACACAACTTCTTTAAATTATTCACACTGATATATATGGACATTTTAATGTTCCATCTTTTAATAGAGAAAAATATTTCATTACATTAATCGATGATTTTTCACGTTATAAATACATCTATATATTGAAAGACAAATCTCAAGTGATCGAAGACCTTGAGATTTATATAAATGAAGTTGAAAGACAATTGTATAGAAAGTTTAAAATTATTCGGTTAGATAGAGGTAGTGATTATTATGGAAAATATAATGAATCAGGATAATGTCCAGGTCCACTTGCTAAGTTTCTAAATAAATGTGGCATGTGTGCTCAATACACTATGCTAGGTACACCACATCAAAATGGTGTTGATGAACGTCGTAACCGTACCTTATTAGATATTGTTAGAAATATATTAAGTGATTCTACCTTACCCATTTCACTGTGCATGCATGCACTTAAAACTGCCATGTATTTGAACTGTGTTCCTAGCAAGGCAATCCCAAAGACTCCTTTGGAACTTTGGACAAGAAGGAAACCTAGTTTTAGGCATTTGCATGTCTGGAGTTGTCCCATAAAGCTAGAGTTTATAATTTATAAGAAAAGAAATTGGATTTTAGAACAGTAAGAAATCACTTAATTGGTTATCCTGAAAAATCAAAGGGGTACAAATTTTTCTATCCTAATCATAATCCAAGAATAGTAGAAACTGGAAATGCCAAATTTAGAGAAAATGGTGAAAGTAGAAGGAGTGACAAACCACGAAATGTGGTTATCCAAGAGGTTAGAGTAAAGATTCCTCTACCCATAACTTCTAAAGGAGTTGTTCATATAGTTGTAAAACAGTCTGACAACATAGAACAACAAATGAGTTATCAATTAATGATACTATTTCAACTGATATAATTGTAAAAGAACCCCAAGAAATAGCAGTAAGGAGATCTCAACGACAAAGGAGATCGGTTATTCCAAATGAGTATATCGTATATCTACAAAAGTTAGATTTTGATATTGGGATAAATAAAGACCCAGTTTCTTTTTCACAAGCCATAGAAAGTGTTGATTCTTCTAAATGGGTTGACGCAATGAATGAAGAGCTGAAATCTATGAAAGAAAATGATGTTTGGGAACTCGTTAGTTTGCCAGAAGGTTGTAAAAGAATCATGTGTAAATAGATTTTCAAGACTAAACATGATTCTAAAGGCAACATTGAAAGATATAAGGCTAGACTTATTGCTAAAAGTTTCACTAAGAAAGGTGGTGTTGATTATAACGAGACATTCTCACCCATTTCTAAGAAAGACTCATTTAGAATCATTATGGCATTGGTGGCTCATTTTGATTTAGAGTTATATCAAATGGATGTTAAAACATCATTTTTGAATGTGACCTTAGAAGAATAAATTTATATGGAGCAACCTGTGGGATTATTAGATAAAGGAAAAGATCACATGGTATGCAAACTGAAGAAGTCAATTTATGAGCTTAAACAAGCTTCTCGACAGTGGTATCTCAAGTTCAATGATATAATAACTTCCTTCAAATTTAATGAAATTATTGTAGATCGTTTTACATGTCTAAAGGTTAGTTGGAGCAAGTTTATATTTTTGGTGCTATATGTTGATGATATTTTACTTGTCAGTAGTGATTTTGGTCTATTATAAGAAACAAATAACTTTCTTTCTAAAAATTTTGAAATGAAAGATTTAGGAGATGCAACATATGTGATAGGAATATAAATATTGTGAGATAGATCATGTGGATTATTAGGATTGTCTCAAAAAGCTTATATTATTAGAGTTTTAGAAAGATTTGGCATGGAAAATTGCTCAGCGAGTGTTGCCCCAATTCAGAAATGAGATAAATTTAGTCTTATGCAATGTCCAAAAAATGAATTAGAACGCAAACAGATGGAAAGTATCCCTTATGCATCTGTTGTGGGAAGCTGATGTATGCACAGACTTGCACAAGACCAGACATCAGCTTTGTTGTCGGTATGTTGGGAAGATATCAAGAAACCCGGGAATGGAACATTTGAAAGTTGTGAAGAAAGTCTTAAGATACTTGCGAGGGACGATGCTCACATTTAAGATGTCTAATCATCTGAAGGTGATAGGATATTCAAATTCAAATTTTGATGGATGTCTCGATAGTAGAAAATCTACTTTTGGCTATTTGTTTCTATTAGCTGGAGGAGCAATATCATGAAAAAGTGTGAAGTAATATGTTATTGCTTCATGGACCATGAAAGCTGAATTTATCGCATGTTTTGAAGCTACGGTTCATGGATTATGATTGCGGAACTTTATTTCAGGACTTAGAATTGTCGACAGTATATTGCCAAGCCGTTGAGAATTTATTGTGATAATTCTGCAGCTGTGTTTTTCCCTAAAAATGAAAAGTATTCAAAAGATGCTAAACATATGAAATTAAAATACTTCGCCATCAAAGAGGAGGTTCATAAACAAACAATGTCAATAGAACATATAAAAACTAAGTTAATGATTGCAGATCCGCTAACAAAAAGATTACCACCAAAGATATTTATGAAACATGTCGAAGTAATTGGCTTGAATAATGTTTGAAGTATGACAATTATTTATTGTGATATTCTAAGCTTATTAACGTGTTTTTGATTTTCCTATTATCCATTAATGTGTTTCTTATTTTCCTATTTTCCATTAACGATGTACATGAATGATATGGATAAATTAAAAACAGGAAATGTCTCGGACAAAGACATAATTCTTGGACATACATATATTTTTCTCATTGAAGACCTGAAGACTGTGAGAGGTAGGGAATGTACCGAATAAATGACACACAACCGCCATGACTCACATTTGTATTTTACTTAACCATGGTCTTTGAGATGTCTAATTAGGAGAAGTGTCTTTAGTTACATTCGTTTGCACATACTATTAGTACTCTTTTATTTATTGAACCAAGAATGAATTTACTATATGATCCAAGTGGGAGAATGTTAGGTTAATGTCCCACATGGTACTCATTGGCTTAATAAAAGTAATAAAAATGGTTGTAACTAAAAGAACTTTAATGGACAATAAAATTAAGATAATTTCAAAGAGTTTAATAAAAGGAGAATTAATTTCCTAACTCCGACTTTAATGGAAAGTTTGAGTTTTATTATGTTTAGAAAAACTGTCCTATCTCTGCCTATAAAAGATTACAGCTCCATTGTTAATGATACAACAAAAAATATGTATTCTCTATTGTTAGAGATAATAAAGAGAAGGGCTAAGAGAGAGAAAACAGTTTTTGGTTTCTTTGTTTCAATTGCCTTGCTAATCTTTATACCTATTTAGTTTTTTATGGATCAAGATATATAGATAATTAGATTGGTTGTGAAACTCATGAAGGTCAATTTTCTGGATGATATTTATGCATAATTGATTTAGTTAAAATTTTAACACAATTATCATGGTTTTTATTGTAAATTTCACATACCAAACAGGGTGTAAGGGAAATCCAAATTAAAGTGCGAAACGTTGACCTGTAAAAGCAAAACCTTGTAACATTCATTTCGTTATTACTCAAGTGCTTGTTGATCATCACAATAATGCACATCATTACTGAATTGAGCTTATTTCTTGTATTAGAAGAGAAATATTTTGGTCATTCAAGCAAGTGCTTGATTGCAGTAAAAATGTCCAAATTTGGTAAAAACACAACAGAAATCTCATGACTTTGTAATACTTATTAAATAATGAGTAATGACCAACCACAAAATCAGATGATTAAAAGATGAAATCCTTAAATTAAGGAGAGAATCTCAGTTTTTTCCTAAAATGGAAAAAATATACAACTTCAAGTTAGATAGGATCCAACTATTAATCACTCCAACTCATGGGAATTGACATCCAATTACTCAGTGAGACCACTCTTCCCTCAATATCCTTAGTGGTCCAAAGTAAAATAATATACTAGACATCAAATGCAATGCATTATACATACACGACGGTGGTTCTTTTTGCCATTATTGAAGCTTACAACGACGGTCCTCCTCATTGGCGTCATTAATTATTCTAGTAACTATGACGGGAATTCTTCCTGCCGTCGCCTTCAATACTTTATGGTTCAGTAGTATTAGCGTAATTGACATGGGTAGAAATTAGAATGGAATGCAATTTTACTTGTGACTCTCCAATCATTCTATCTGCTTAATTAATGAAATTGCACTCTCACCAAAACTTAATAATTAAGGTTTGGTTGTAATTAGCATGGTTTATAACGTTAGGATTCTTCTTAAACCAAAGGATTTATAATTAGCATGGTTTATAACGTTAGGATTCTTCTTAAACCAAAGGATTTATTTTTCTTTTAAAGACATGAATCAACAAATACCAATGAGATGTTTTTAAGTAACAATAAGTTTTTAACCATAACAAGAAAATATTGGAATAAAACAAACCCCACTGATATTTTTCAACACTCCAACTGAAATTCCCTTATTACCCTTACATTGAGTTAAGATTATAAAATATGTCAACAGCACATGAGACTCTACGGAGTTGTCAAACTTGAAGCAGCTGGACATGAGAATAAGCTGTAATGGCTGCAGAGCACTCCGGAAAGGCTGCAGTGATGAATGTGCAATTAGACCTTGCCTTCAATGGATTTCTTCCGCTGATTCTCAGGTCAGTGCCACCCTCTTTCTCGCTAAATTCTACGGCCGCGCTGGCCTCCTCAACCTTATCTCTGCCGGTCCCGACCACCTCCGCCCTGGTAAGCCCTCAGGCCGAAACATTCACAGTTTTACTTATTTCATGCACTTGAAGACAATGCATTTTTTTCTATTGTCAATTTGATGTTTTAGTTTTAATTCTATCAATCTAGTTCTTAAAATTTACAAATTATTAACAATTAACAAACAGACTCTAAATAAGGATCAAAATGATAAATTTGTAATTATGGACTAGATTATCAAAAATATAAATTATTCGTATAATTATTATTAACTTCAGTGACTAAATCGATAAAATTAAAATTATAAATTGACACAGATGATTAGATAATTAATTTATTTCGTTTTATTGAAGCTATTTTCAAGTCATTGTTATATGAAGCTTGTGGAAGGATTGTGGATCCAGTTTATGGGTCGGTGGGTTTGCTCTGCTCGGGTAACTGGGCCAAATGCCAAGCCGCCGTTGACGCAGTCCTCAAATCATTGCCGATCACGAAAAATGATGGGTCAGCGCCGCCTAGTGAACTCCCACTAAGACACCGCGATTCACGCCACGTGTCCAAGAAGACGAATATTGCTGCTCCTGGTAATCCTCACAAGGTAACGACCCGGACCCGTTTCAAGAAAACCGAATACAAGCTCAAAGCACAAGCTGAATCGGGTAATTGGGCTAAACAAGAATGGAATGTGGATAGCGCAGAGGAAGAGAGCACGTTTTCTGTTGAAACCATGGAAGCTTCTTTGGTGAAAAAGACGAAGCTTGACCCGGTTAAGTTTGATTATGAATCGGATGATGGAGGGGTATTCTTGGAATTAACTCTTGCCACACCTTTAGCAAGAAGATTCAGAAATTAGAGAGTAATATGTGAATGGTAAAAGTTATAAAAAAAGGGGGAAAAAAGAAGTATTGATAAGAAACAAATATTTTATACTTGAGAATTTCTACGGTACAGGCGTTGAAGATACGAAGTTTTGATTTCCTCTCTCCTCTCCTCTACCTTTCTACTTTATAATGATTAGTGTTAGTAAATACACGTATAATATACACTTTATATAGAGAACTTTTGAAATACGTATTAAATGTCTGAAAAATACACATATTATACGTTACGCATTTTTTGGTACAAAACGTATATGATGCGTATTTTAAAGTTTTGAACCTTTCTGCCAGTTTAATTATTTTGCATTTCCATGGTAATGATTAATGTACATAGTTTGTTCTTTTCCTTCTTAGGTTTTCATTTGGCATAAAGATTTTAATAGGGGAGTGTAGGCTGCATAATATGATACACTACAAGAAAATACGTATACGGTGACAGTATTTAACCGTTAGAATCGATACGGCGACGATTGGAGAACCGTCGGGATTTCTGCCGTCGGGATTAAATCACCGATGATTTTGCCAACCGTCGGTGGAACGTCGCGACAGAGACTCTAAGCGATGGTTATTTTGATAATTGGCGACGGTTTTCAACCTGCACATTCAGCCTGCACTTGATCATATTTCTCACGCATCTCTGAACATTCAGCCTCTAACTGAGGCACCCGTGCGCATTGAACCTCCAACTCCGCTACTCGTGCAAGTTGAGATTCTAGCTCAGTTGATAAACATGTAGAATCTTGCATGGACGATTCCCCACGATAATGCGAGAACACTTGAGATAGAGTTACCCCGAGTCCTAATGAACGCACTCGTCCAGGATGCTCTGGACCCAATACTTGTGAGAGCACGTTGTTTGGTGAAATTTGATCATAATCACCATCCGGAAGTTGACTCGTGCACTCTTTAAGTTTCGTCTATAATACAAAATTAAGACTTAGTATGAGTAAACATGTAATAACTATTTAAAAACTTGGTATTAATATTATAACTTATACTTACTGCAACGTTTACAGTCTCTTCATTTACATAAGTTCCATCTTTCCGTTCATGCGAGGCTACAAATAGCTCCATTCTTGAGGGCTCTCTTTGAAGCTCTTCTGTCTATAAAATGAGAACATATGATTAAATATACTTAAAATAAAACTAATTAAAACAATTATAAAGTTTAGAATTTACCATTTTTGCTCTTTTCGTTGGTATACTGGTACGTCCTAACGTGTGAAGGTGTTTTAGTTTGCTCCGTGATCTTTTGTTAGTTTTAGTTTGCTTCTATATTTATGAAAAATAAAAAAAATTAATTTATTTCATATACAATTAATCATAGATGTATAGTAAAAAATCATGCATTTCCTTCTTCTGAGTATCATCTACAAATTATCGCAACAAAACTATCTTTTGGAATAGCATCGTTCCAATGTTTTAATGCATCTTCCTTCGTTTCATATGTCGTCATATATTCATTCTTTATTTTGCTCTTCTCATCCTTCCATCTTGCATTTAACATTGTCAAAACATATGCTTTATGACATTCTTCTAAGGCATATTTTGACTATAAAAATTAATACGTAATTAATTAAATATATATGTATATATGTATATAAACATACAAGCAACCATACTTTCACTATTTCCTACGCTTGATCTTTATGATACCGCGACACATGCCTCCAATCATATTGTATGGGCAAAATATTATGTCGTCTAGTAACGGTACCACAAAAGCTTGCAAACGTTCCTTTATTAGAATCGATGACCTGACCTTGGGCATTGAAAGTCACAAGTATTCTATCATCGCCTGATCTTGACCATATTGATGTCAACTGCGTTCTTCCTCGCGTACGCCTCACAGATGGTTCTATTTAACAAAATATTGAATAACATTATGATAATTAAATGAAACACTATTCTATTATCTCCATTAACTTGAATAAGAGCGAAGAATCCTTATGTTTCCATATTCATATCATAATGTGGATTTAATCCTCCAGATTTAATAGGAGAGTCAATATCCAATCGAGTATCTGAACGTGATGATTGACGTCTCGACAAGGCCATGGTGTAATCTTGCACATGTTAATCATTATGACTATATCTAACTTAGAGGTTGCCTTAATTACACAGACGCTTCAATACCCAATACCAAAAGACATAACATTATCCAATACCAAAAGCCATAATTTTTCAAATCTTGAAATTTTTTCTATCAAACATCTAGAATTATTTTCACAGACTCTTAATCTGTTGGTAAGGGCAACAAATACAATCCTCATAAAAAGAATACTAGAAATCAAGAAAATTATAAAAATGCAAAGCTAAAAAATGAAAAATCATAAAAAGATTACTAGAAATCAAGAAAATTAATGGAGAAAAAGGAGCCTACCGCGACTGATCAATGGAGAGGAGAACCACCGTACCAGGGTTGAGCTACGACGAGAAGCACAGGGATGAGATCACCGTTAAAAAATGGGGGAGAATCGCGCCTGTTGAGCTGCTGGGGGGAAAACAGGGGGAAATTGGGAAGAAGACGCGCAAAGGGGTTAATTCAGGGTTTCTTTTTGCGATGAGTGATAGGTATTTACAGTTTCATTTTGTGACAGTTTCTAACAACCGTCGCCATAGTGCATTTTGTGACGGTTAGATGGAACCGTTGCAATAGGGATTAAAAATGTAAAAAAATTAACCCTCAAATACATTTGCGACGGTTTTATTAAGTTGTCACAATGTTGCAATTAATTGCGACGGTTAACATGAACCGTCACAATATTATCAATTAATTGCGATGGTTCTCCTAAACCATCATAATATGAAAATAAAAAATATTATTAATTATGATGGTTGGGCACAACCGTCGCAATATGTGACCTTTTACGACGGTTAATTTAAACCCGTCTGTAAAACA
The DNA here is from genome assembly GCA_003255025.1 of Datisca glomerata. Lineage (NCBI taxonomy): Eukaryota > Viridiplantae > Streptophyta > Magnoliopsida > Cucurbitales > Datiscaceae > Datisca > Datisca glomerata. The sequence continues at coordinate 881,564 of QANY01002203.1, forward strand.
CAACTAATTATGACGGTTGACTAAATCGTCGCAATCGATCCCCCTTGTTCAACAATTAGCGAAGGTTGCTCAAACCGTCGTCGTATAACCATCGCAATTGAGAGGTTTTCTTGTAGTGATACTTTAGCTTCTTGTTTTGGATGGATTATGAACACACGGAACTTGTCGAAACGTTAACTTGCCAGACGGTTGAAAACACTCAATACTCATTAAGAATACTTGGAAATGTTTTGGCTTTTATTGCTAGTAAGAAATATCTTATATGTTAAGAGAGAACTAGTATTGACATCAAGGTAGATTACACCAATATTCCTTATCTTCCTAGCTAGTTCATCTAGTTTTATAATTATATAGAATTTCATCATTCGTAGTAAAAGGTCAAAAGTTTTCATTCGACGATTAATATCTCATGATTTCATAATTCAATCATTATATATTAAATTCATATTCTTAATTTGATATCTGCATGCGTATAAAAAAATAAAATCGAGAATATGACAAATAATAATGATATATTAGTATGAATTTTTATTTACAAAAAATGCAAGTTATAATATTCTGTATCGACTAAATTGTAGGTTAAATAAAATTAGAGAAGTATTTGTATAATTTTGGAAACTAGAGTAAATGATCGTATAAGTAAGACAAACTGCATGACAGGTTTGTATAAGTAGTAATCCCATGCCTTATGCAACACTCACGATTTTGGTATTTGAGTTGGAGTGCACAGGCGCTTCACAATTCTAACATTTCGGTTTTGACATTTTTCATTTATCCCCCATTTCTTGAAAAATACATATAAACCTTCCCTAAACTTACATTAGTTGACATCTTTCATTGTCATTGGAAATAATGGAAGAGAAGGGAAATCCGAAATGTTATTTTGTTAGGGTTTGGGGGTAATATTGGCACTACAAGAAACATGAGTTTTAGTGGCTAAAACCCTCAAACTTCATCGGCAAAGACATTCGTGACGAAAAAATAGTCGTCGCGAAGTTCGTCACATCAGATTTCGTTAGGAAAGACATTCGCGATGAAAAATAATTTTGGTCACATTAGCCTATCCCGACAACCTTCAACTTGTCGCATAAACTTTTCGCGACTGGACATCATGTCATCGCGAAACTTATCACGACGACAATAGATCTGGACGCGAAAAGCTTCCGAGATGAACAGAGGATAGACGCGGAAACTTTTTGCAATGACATCGAGATTGGTCGAGGAAGGTTTTGGCGATGACAGTTAGTATGGTCGCCAAAATTTTTTAGGGACAAACATTTTTTTAGCCGTTAAAACCTTATTTTTCAAAATATTTTATAAAAAATATTATATTTTAAGTTTTCATATACCTAATATACAATATATCATCAAAATATTTATCATACATAATATTTTTCTAGGAAATACATATATTAATTATTAATATATGTAATGTAACAAAATAGTCATTTCAAAATATCCTTGAAACATAGTACAATACAAAAGATAGTTCAAAAGATAGTATCCAAAGTTTGCTTAACAAATGTTATGAACCTCATATTTCTGTTGTTGAGTCGTTGTCAGGAGTTGAAAAACTATTCTGATGAGCCCAGGCCATTAAGCTGTGTACTTGGCTCTCGAATGACTTAACTTGTTTTTGTAAAATTATTTCAGCATGATTCTTTTTCTTAGAAGATATGGGTGAGGCTCCATGTTCAAAACCTCTTTCATTGTCGTTCGCATTTTTCCAAAGTGCCCTTTCATTTTCCCACTCTCAGCAGTCTTCGCATGCATTTTTTGTTGTTTCAGATTCCCGTTCTTGCTACGTGGATTAGATATTTTTCCCTAAAATATCTTCCTGTTGCCATGTGTCATTTCCTCATTCGTCAACAATCATGTCTCATCGTTTCCTGTACCGTCAATTCATTCTCCTATGTTGTCAATCGCATGGTCATGTTATCTGCATCATTTAACTGCAGGATGTCCTCGATTGCCCCATTCCCAAATAATCTATTTCCAATTTCTTTTGAAGTCTGTTGCTTATATAAGGCGTCTTCCTTCAATTCCTTTCACCACTTTTAGCGTTCAACCCTATAAGTCCATTCTTCTTCTTCTTCTTCTTCTTCTTCTTCTTCTTCTTCTTCTTCTTCTTCTTCTTCTTCTTCTTCTTATTCTTCTTCTATTTTTCTTTTGAGATTATGGCTGAGTTTAAAGTTCCAGTCCCCCTAGTTAGGACCCTAGACGAATTTAGGAAGTTTATGATCCATTACCGAGAGGCTTTTCCCCCAGATGTTACTTGTGCCTTGGGAAAGAGTGAGTCTGTAGGAGTTTCTTGCAGACCACCTTACAAAATTACCCTTCATCCCATGTACATAACCCTATGTCTTAGGCTCCCATTTTCTCCTTTTCTTTCTGAATTTTTCCATAGAGTAGGTCTGACCCCTTCACAGTTTACCTCCTATTTGAGGCTTTAAATAGGAGGTATAACTTCTTTACTGCTACATAGTTAAGCATCGAGATGATAGCCATTGTTAGGAGTGATGCCCTCAAAGCATGTGTATTGACATTTTAATATGAAATTTAATGAGATTATATTTTTCTTATAATTATTTTTTAAATTATTGTTGAATAATTTATATAAATATCTGAAAATTTCACATTCATTAATGAGACTATGATCTTGTATTAGTACGAGAGGATTAAGATCATAGATAATGAATAAAATTATCAGTAACATATTAAAGTATGAAATCTTTAATGAATGGTTACTAGTACGGTTCACTAAGCATTGTGAATGCATGTGATCTAGATCTGGATCATTGATGTGGATAGACATTTTAGTGAATGTACTTTATATAATCAGATTATATATGACAGGACTGATGTGAATTAATATCTTTTTTTAACTTGCAGTTTATCATAAACATTTAATACACATCAATCTAATGATCGTATATAGATCAGTCTGAATCCTGAGTAGTCATGAACTCCTATGCATGTTTACTGGAACTTTTAATTCACTCGTTAAGGTTTGTTTATAAAATAGGCTAGTGACTTTTGTTTTGGAGATTCAGTGATATGAATGGCTGGGAACATATTCTTACAAGATTTGGAATATAATCTTTCCTAGCAGATCGTATATTGGTTCCCTTAAGTGTTAGTTCTGAAACTGAATGATTATTGAACTTAAATTTATAATATGATTATAAATTAATAATTCACTAGTGAATTAATGGTACTTAAGGATCAATAGGTAATTAGAGTGGTAAAACGGTAATTTAGACCAGCTCTAATTTACGAGCTAATAATTGGAGAACAGAACTACATAAAATAATTATATCAATGGATTATACGAGAATACTCTGTAAATATTTTCTATAATCTATAGGAGTGCAATTCCATATTTATAATGGAGTAATAATGGAATTAATAAATAAGATTATTTAATTAAAAAGTTTAATTAATAATCTAACTTATTGGAGCTTAAGATTATAGGTCCATGGTTCTCAAGTCACATTTGTACTACGTAGTTTAGAGTGTGAATATTTCAGGACATGAGAAAATGACTGACTTGTAAATGAATTTCTATTCTGGGGCAAGTACATAATTCATGAGATAATTATGTGTGATTAATTAATTGAACTATTTATATATAAATTTTAGAAATTACACACACACACACACACACATATAAGTGAGACTAAATATCTAATTTATGAAATTAAATAATTAAATTATTATTAGATAATAATTAAAATAACTAAATATATTATTTGTGAACTAACAGATAAGCTAGTTGATAGGAAAGATCAAATAAGTTAATTTTGAATTAACTGATATATAAATATTTATCTGATTAAAATAAATATTTAATTCACTAATTATCACGTGTCAATTACTAATTGAGAATTAGAAATTGACATGAATTACTGTAGTGTCACGTGACGTGGCACACAATACCATGAGGTATTGTGATAGCTCACAGCAACTGCAGTGTCGTGTGGTACTACAGTTGTGCACAAATTACGGTGGGTTCCACTATAATAGTAATTTTGAAATTAAATGTTATTTTGTTTTTATCCCTAAAAATCTGATGAGCCTAAAAATTATAAATAAATATTATTCTAATGGCCTTAGTAACCATTTCTTTTGACCCTTTTTCAAATTGGATAAATGTTGGTTGATCATATATTTCATTATAGTTCTATGATTCAGAGTATCATTTCCTATTTGATCCCTTTGAATTTCATATTTGAAGTTGTGATCGGATCTATTCATTAAAAAGAATCAATTCAATACATTTCTTATGTACCCATAGGTCCGTTGAGAACTGTAGATCAAAGTATTGAGAACACAGTTACTATCAGGGTGAACTTTCTCTATGATAATACGTTAATCAAAAACTCTGAAAGAATTATAATCGTATACTCTCAGAGGATTGTCTCGCTAAATTAATCATTCTAAGTAAATCTCTAGATCTCATGAGTTGAGTACATCAAGAGACAGAAAAAATGTCTTTCAATTATTCTACGGGCCCACACACGTCCTAGTCTGTTTGAGGATGACTTGGAAGATCTTGGTATGGATGTCGAAGTCCGTTGTTCGTGGGAATAAAGGATCATTGGTTTGCGAGGACGTTTGATACAGACTACAAGAGGTATATGGTTCATATCCATGTATGTCTTAGATTTAATATATAAATATATATATGTTCGTGGCGTTGTGCTTGTTTTTTTTATAAAAAAAAATAATTTTTAAAAGGCCACAACCATGCTTCTGCCGCGAATGCACCGTGATCACCAACAACCATTACCTTGCCACCCGCTCGTCTAAGAAAAGAGAAAACATGATCACCAAGATCCCGAAAGGAGACAAGGGTTGGGAACGAGATACTATCTTGGTTGGAGGAACTGGTGCGCTAATGGCTACTGGACAATTCTCAAGAAATGAACAATTTTCAGTAAGTCATCAGAGCTCCAGTTCCCACCTCCATTTATGTCTTTTTTTCATTCTTTCCTTTTTTGATTATTCTTTTGCTTGGCTAATGGAGTTCTGTTATTTTTTTTCTTTTGCAACTATGAAAAACTCGAAGCCTTACCTTTCTAAAGAGTCCGTGGGAAAGATCACCGCTGCTTTCTTTCTCCGACAACAAGATCAGGATTGGAAATTGTTTCTTGATTTGTGAAGAGAAGCCAATCTTGTTCCCGTTCCCAATCCTGTTCCGGTTCCCATTGCTACTACATCCATTCTAGCGCCTTCATCTTCCATCCATGAGGACATTCCAACTCCTTATTTCTATTCCGTTTCTAGCCATTCCAGCTCTTCGGATTCATCCAGTTCATCAAATGATCTATAGCTATTTGATCAAGTCGAAGCCGGCATAAGGATGATGAAAACACTCTGCAGCAAGTTCGTTGGTCCCATTGAGAAGAGGACCCAGACTGACACTTAAAGCTCATCCCACTCAGAGCTCCGCCTGTACCTCCCACTCCTAGCACTTTTACCACGTAGATCGAGGCTCCTTCTTTGAATTCTGATCCTCCTCCTAACACCATAAAATGGGCTCGATATCGACAAGCTGGTCAACTGTCTGAGCCACGACTTGATGAGGGTAAAACTTTCTTTTCCTTCTCTACTTTTTTGAAGTTATACTTTACTGTCTTAGTTTATTTTTAATCTTTTTAGGCTATTATCCATCACAACGCTCTTAAGGAGCATCATCATCTTCGCGAGTAGGCTTTGATGACTCTCTGGAGAGAGCTTATGGAGGTAAACTCTGTTGTGGCTCATCTTCAAGCTGAAAAAGAGCAACACCTAGCGAATGAGGTTGGACTCCAAAAGGCTTTGGAGAGGATGGCTCATGACGCAGAGTTTGCAGTGACTGAAGAACGGAAGATGGCCGAGGATTTGGAGGCTGCAAGAAAGGCTTTGGTCGAAGCTAAGAAGGTAAAAGCCAAAGTCGAGAAAGCCAGGGATGAAGCCCTCGAACGGGAGTAGGTTTCTGAAGTGGAGAACCAAGCTCTGTTTGAGCAATGGGAGATACTTGTCTATAGCACTGGAGATGCCCAAGAAAAACATCCTCCTAAGAAGGCACTCATTCCAGAAGTTAAGGATTTTCTGAATGCTTCAACATAAGACATTGCTGCTAAAGCCCCTGAATCTTCTGCCACTCCAGTTGCTGCTGAAAATGATGTCTCGGAGAAGGATCTAGTAGTTGTTATCACTTAGGTTATTTTCTTTACTTTAGTTGTATTTTTTTACTTTCTCCTTTTTGTAATTTTGCACCATTATCAATGAAAAGGAACTGTTTTAGCAACTTTTAATCTTCCAGCACTTCATTCTCTCCTTTGCAACTTTCTTTTCTTTTCTCCTTTCACTCCTTCCCTTTTAAATTTCTTCCTTTTTTGTTTCCCTTTTTGGCTTCCTTTAGTGGGTGATGTTGCATACATAATTTCTTATGGACTTATGCTTTTTGGTAGCTCATGGGCCCATTTTCCTTTAGTAGGCGGGTCCCTTCATGGACTTAAGCTCTTCGTGATCTCGGTGGCCCGTTTTCTTTAGAGGAAGATGCTCAAAGATAACAATCTTCATGGACTTTAAGCTCTTTTTTAGCTTAGGGGCCCGTTTCTTTTGATTTTTGAGTAAAGAACAATAAACACCATATTTTTACGTGGAAAATTCTTAACGGGGAAAAACCACGAATAGAAATGTTTCCAATATAAAATAATTACAAATAATATTTGTGCAAATGTAAAGGATTCCAAGGCTTATATAATTCACTTCCCTCATTGGTCATTAAGTAATAAGATCTGTTTCCTCCAATTGCTTTGACTATGAAAGGTCCTTACCAATTTGGCCCTAGCTTTGCATTCATTTGACTGAAAAATCCTCTTTAGCACAAGATCCCCTATTTGAAACTGTCGTCCTTTGACTCTTTTCTGGAATTACTTTCTTCTTTTGTAGTTGTAATTGACCATTCTCAATAGAGCAACCTCCCTCTTTTCCTCCCATTTTCCTCCAAAGAATTCAAATTTCCAGCTATATGTACTGCGTTTATAACTTCGTCTATTGCTGATCTCACTATAGGGTACCCAATTTTGACTGGTATAAGAACTTCAGCTCCAAATGTTAGGGCGAAATGTGTTTCTCCAGTTGGTTCTCGTGGTGTTGTCAGGTACGCCTAGAGAACTGATGGCAGTTCCTCGACTCACTTCCCTTTGGCAGCTTCTAACCGTTTCTTTAAATTTTCCATTACTTTTCTTGTTTGATCTTTATACTTGCATGTTTTCTTGAGGGTAGTAAGGAGTTGACAATCTATTCTTTATCTGAAGGTCATCATAAAAGCTTTTCACTTGACTTCGAGTGAACTGAAGCCCGTTACCAGAAACAAGCACTTTGGGATCCCATACCTGCAAACATAATTTTTCCATAAGAATTGCCTTACCTCCTCTTCTCATACTCTTGCTAACGCTTCTACTTCTAACCACTTTGTAAAGTAGTCAGTTGCAACTAGTAAGAACCTCTTCTGAGCGGGAGCCATCGGTAGTGGCCCAACTACATTGATTCCCCATTATATGAACGACCAGGGGCTCACCAATGTTTGTAATTCTTCGAGAGTCATCTTTAGAATAGGAGCATACCGTTGTCACTTGTACACCTCCTTACAAAATACTTTGCTCCTCTTTCATCTTTGGCTAATAGTACCATTTATTCAACAACTTGTTGGCCAAAGATCTCTCGCCTGAATTGTTGTCGCAGAGTTCATCGTGCACTTCAGCCATTACGTAATTGGCTTCTGTTGCTGAAAGACATTTGAAATACGGGCCCCAAAATGACCTTATATACAGCTCCCCATCAATCATGGTATACCTAGCGCCCTTTTGCTGGAGCTTCCGGGATTTCATTTTATTAGCTTGGAGCTCCTAGTAGAGAAGGTACTGTACAATGCTCTTCCGCCAGTCATATTCACCATTCATGGCTGTGACTTCTACTTGCATGGGTGCCTTTGTACTTTGCTATCTCAGATATTCTACAGTAACAGTCCTTTTAAATGGGGAATGGGCTGATGACCCCAAATTTGCCAGCGGATCTGCTCTTGAGTTTTCTGCCTTGGGAACTTGCGTGATCTCATAGTTTTTAAATAATTGTAACATTTCCTTGGCACTCTGCAACTAACATTGGAACGGATCTGCTCTGATTTTCTTAGCAACTAACATTGAAACGCATAATATTTTCATATTGGTTACCTTGAATTCATTGATGAGGCGTAGTCCAGCTAACAGTGCCTCGTACTCTACTTCATTGATGCTTGAAACCGAATGACAAATCTTGTTTGAAAGTTTCACCATATGGTGTCTGAACCACCACTCCTGCTCCGGCTCCACGACGATTTGATGCTCCATTCTACAAATAGAATCTAGGTGTCCTCCCCTTTTTCCACCACTACAGAATCGTGCTCCTTGTCTTCGTAAGTGAATTTCACAATGAAGACTGCTAAGACTTGCGCCTTTATGGCAATGCACAGGACATATCGGATGTCATATGCCCCTAACTATATTTCCAGGATTGTAGAAGACTCCTTATTGGGAATTTCGTTACCACGTTTATGGTGTGTCCTTGTAAAATAATGTCTGAGCTTCCTAGCAGCAACAATCAAAGAAAGTACCAGCTTCTCCATTTTCCTGTACTTAGCTTCTGTAGCTGCAAAACTTTTTCTTACAAAATGAAGTGGTCTTTGACATTCCCCTTCTGTTCTAACGAGTGCCACACTAACGGCGGTTTTAGACACCGCGAGATAAAGAGATAGTTCTTCCCCTGGTAAAGGTTTTGACAATAGTGGAGGTGAAGCTAAATATTTTTTGATTTTTTGTAGAGCCTCTTCACACTCTTCGTCCCACTGAAGTCTAGAATTCTTTCTTAATTTGGCAAAGAATAGTATGCACTTGTCTATTGATTTGAACAAGAACCTATTCAACGCTGCTAAATTTCCCTTCAAGCTTCGGATTTCCTTTTTCGATTGCAGTGATTTTACTTCCATAATCGCCTTTATTTGATATGCGTTGACCTTTATCCCCCTACTATTCACTAGATGCCCCAAAAATTTCCCCGCGGCCACTCTGAAAGTACACTTTTCTAGATTTAATTTCATGTTGCTTTCTCTTAGGGTAGAGAAAGCCTCCTTCAAGTTGTTTATGTGGTATGCTCTCTTTTCTGCCTTTACAAGCATATCGTCGACGTAGACTTTCATTATTTTTTATGTCTTTTAAAAACTTTATTGAATAACCTTTAATATGTCTCTCCTGCATTTTTCAAGCTAAACGACATTATATTATAGCAAAATATTCCAAAGTCAATAATAAAAGATGTTTTTTTCTGGATCAAATCAGAACATTTTCACACCCAGAATAAGCATCCATGAAGTTTAAGAGCTGATGTCCGGATGTGGCATCCACTATTTAATCAATCCTTGGCAATGGCTAATCATCATTTGGGAAAGCTTTTTTCAGGTCCGTAAAATCTATACAAAATATTCTACTTTCCGCTCTTCTTTTTTACCATCACAACATTTGCTAGCCACTCCAGGTAGCTGACTTCTCTGATAAACCCGGCTTCGAGCAAATTCTCCACCTCCTTTATAGGTAATTTTCTTTCGGGAGTGAAATACCGCTTCTTCTGTTTCACAAGCTTAATGGAAGGATCAAAATTCAATTTATGGAAAATTATCAATTCATTAATATCTGACATTTCTACGACAGCAGTGGCAAAAATATCCACATACTTCCTGAGAAACTCCATAAGCTCTAACTTTTTATTTTAGCCAGTCCCGCTCCTATTGTTGTCATATTTCCACTTCCCAGATAAATGGGTTCGGTTTCACTCCCGGCTTCATAACTTGGTTTGCTCTCACATGGTTCATCCTCATCTAGTTACTATAGTTCAGCTTTTTCTTCCTCGTTCTCAAGAAAAGGGGAATCCTTCTTCTTCACAGAATCAAGTGCCAAGACTGTGCAGTATCTGGCTAATGCTTGATCCCCCATAATGGTCTGTACACCATCTGGTGATGGATATTTAAAGGTTTGGTAGTAGGTTGACGAGACAACTCTCATCTTGTGAATCAATGTTCTCCCCAGAATTGCGTTATAGGGCGATTGTGTGCTAATGACCATGAAATCAGTTATGTGGTTGAACGGGTCCGCTCGTACTCGCAGTGATATAATCCATTCTTATGGTCCCATTGAACCCAAAGAGTGGCTGTCCCATACCACATAGCTTCAGGGAATCTATGGCCATCTTCTCAAGTGTCGAGCGGTGGAGCACATTAACTGCACTTCCGTCATCAATCAAAACTCTCTACAGCAAACAGTTTCCAATTTGAATGGTAATCACTAGTGCGTCATTATGTCCGTCGTGCCTATTGCTTTCCTCATAAAAAATAATCGGTATACTTCTAGATGTTTCCCTTGGGTCATCATTCACTTCGAGAGCTAGCTTTTTGCAATAGTTCTTCCTTTCTTTCCTCATTGTAGCCTCCAACTCTATCAAGGCAATAATTGTATCCACTATCCTTAGTGGTTCCTTTTCCCTAGGGCGCTCTTCATTTTCGTCTCTCCTCGATTGGTCCCGTCTCAGGACAAACTCCTTCAGATGTCCTTCCTGAACGAACTTCTTAATGTAGTCCTTCAGTTTTTTAGCAATCCCTGGTTTCATGGCTAGCACATGATAACAGCAATATTTGTCCTTATCTCTCTGATTTGGCTCCTTCATAATCGGATGGGGTCACCTCAGCCATGTTTTATCCTTAATAACCTCAAGAATTTGGTTCACTAGGATTGTTAGTGGTGTGTAGACCTTATCCCTGGGGTGGACTCCTCCGACTAGTCTTGGCCGTTTTCCAAAATCGCGTTGCTTCTCTTCCGTCTTCTTTTATGAACATCTTCTTTGCGCTTTCACATTCTCGTGCTGCCGTCATCTTTGCACTGCACTGAATTTCGTTACTCAATCAGCTTCTGAATACTTTTTCTCTCTTCCTTTAGGGGTATGTATGTTTACACCCGGAGGAAATTTCTACCATCGTGCAGGTTTATTCTTAGATAGATCCTCGAACAGTTGAGAGTTAGGATCGAAACCACTTCTGAATGCCAGTATGGCCACTTGATCATCATAATTTTCCACTTTCACCATTTCATCCTTGAAGCGATAGTTGTAATCTCACAATGAGTCCCTTTTTTTAATTGTGGTCGTCAAAATATATTCTAAATCTTCCATCATCATTCGGTAGATGGAATACGACTCTAGGAAAACATAAGCATTCTAGCAAAACTATCAATTTATGCTACTACTTTAATGCGTTTCTATCTAAACTATTTGGGAACATCCGACACATCAGTTCATCCTCATATTGACGAAGCACCATCACTTGCTTGAAACATCAAATATGATTTATAGGATCTGACTTTCCTTCATAACACTTGAACTTAGGCGCCACAAACGTTTTTGGCACAGGAGCGTCCAAAATTTTTGGACATAAAGGGGAGCGGGTTAAAGTCTCCTGGTCCGTAACTTCGTTTGCTCCCAACTTTCTCATATCAACCTTTTTTATTCCAGCACCTTCTCTATTGCCCGCCCCGTAATTAGCTACGTGGGACCGTTCAATCTACCACTCCTTTACCTTTGTCAGGTGAAATGATTTTCGCTTCCTCACGACGGGCATTGTGACTGGCTACTTACTTCGGTTGTTGATGTGCCCATTCTCTCTGTTCCACATTTTAGTTTTCCGCTTCCCGTTCCCACACCACGGTCCCCTGGCTAACTTCCACTCTCATCTCCACAATCTCCCTTTGCAACGTTGTAATCTGCTCTTATACGTTTTGTCATGCGTTCCACAGTGCTTCACTATTATGATTCTCGATACCCTGGATCCCAGTTAGTATGGTCTGGATCATATTGTGCATTCATGTCGACTGTACGAGCTGATTTGGGAGATTGACGGCTGCATTAGCGTCATTTCCTGTTTCCCGTACAGCATGCTACCTAGTGCGAGGCATCTTTGATTATAATCTCAAGTTGAACTCTTCAGCTCTCAATGAAAGCACCCAAATGTAAGGGAAAAATTCTCCACACTCAAAAAATAAATTGAGCAATAGAAAGTGTGAGAGATAATTCTCGAGAATATTTGAGTAATTGCTCGATTTTGTATTGAGTGAATGAGTTCACAATTGCCATCTATTTATAGGCACTCAATCAGTTACAAAGTTCAAATAAATCCCTTAAAATACAAAGAATAAATGGAATATTCCTTCAAGGTTAAGCTTATTATATCATATTTAACTTATCTATTCTAGTAATTGATCGAGCCTAGTTTATCCATATCAACAACTAATCAAGCTTGAACCGTCATATGGGACATGACGGTATCAACGGTTCTGATGAATTTTTTCAACTTGGCCATAGTGGTAATCTATTCTCCCGCTCCTGATTGGTCATGTTTGCTTACGTGGCTTCTTAGATGATTTTTACTTGTTCAGCAGCACTTCACAGGTGAAAATTAATTTTAATTAATCTTTGGTCTTTTTTTAATAAACACTCAGTTATTTTTTAGACCACTTGGTTGACTATATGGTATTCACGTTGAGCCACTTGTTCGTTAAATAAGTCTCGTCATAGCGGAAACCAAACCCGAGGCTAGTACGGGGACTATAAGAATAAAAATATATTTGGCTATATAATTAATAAACTCTATCGATTAAACTCATAATCGAATTTATTGATTATTAATTACGATTAACTACATTATAAAATCATAATTGAATTCCAAGTATATTTTATATTACTGGACATAACTAACTTTAACCTATTAGTCATTATGTAATGCCCGTCTATAATTAGGTTAATTATTATCGACCTAATATTTATACATATTTCAGTATCCTTAGGTTCCAAATTCTTTCTACTGATCAGTTATGATAAATTTCATATTTGATGTCTTAAGTAAAATTATCAAATTTCTGGTACTCTACCAGAAATACTAAGCGCTTAGTTTATTGTGACCACATAAATAAATTATCTAAGAGGTACTATGTCACTTACTTAAAAGTGTCTATGGATTTTACTAACTCAATCATCCAACCTAAGGAAAATGTTGACTCATAGAGTCTCATTCTTAATAGATCAAAATAACTAAGTTATTAAGTATGAGCTCATAACTCTTTCAAGATTGAGAGCACTCATTAAATAATATTAATGAGTCATGATTTTCATTTGATAGTTATTTACTCAAAATCAGATTCATTAGTCCTTTCAATACTTCCAAATGCACTAGTACATTAACTAGATACTCTACCTAGTGACCAAGGTATGTCACTCTACATAATAGAGTTAATGTACTACAGTCTTTTCTTAGCAGAATGCCCAGTTTACTAGACTGTGAAATTAAGTATTTACAAGTCATAAAAAATTCTTGGTTAAATATCTTGTTACCATGAGCTAAACTCCATAGGACCCATAAACCAAGTACTAATATACTTGTGAATCTTTTACAAGAATGTATCGCACATAATATAAGAGTAAACTATTTCTTATAAATCAAAATTAAATGTCTCAATAATATAATAGAATTCCAATGTTTTTAGAGCACAATCCTAACAATCTCTCACTTGTTCTAAAGTACATCTACAATAAACTTAACATGCATGTTCTTTACAAGTGACCCAAAGACATTTTGTGGCTAATGTCTTTCTAAACAGGTCTAAAGGTTCTATCACTAAAGTAATCTAATTGAAATTTTTAATCCATATACCCAAATGGTATGTGATTCTCATCATGATAAACAAGCACATAATTTCTCATTCTCTTAAGATACTTAAGTATATGCTTCACAACTATTTAGTGAAATCCTCTAGGATTTAAATGATATATGTTGACTAAGCCTACTGTAAAATATACATCTGGTCTATAATATAACATATTTAAGACTTCCCACTACCGAAAGCAAGGGAACCGTCTTCATGTTATTTATTCCATCATATGTCATAAGACACTAAAAGAATACATAAGTTCGAAACCTAAAAGGATAACAAGCCCTTTCTTGAAAGACAGTCGACCATGCCATTGAAGTCTTCTTTAATCATAAGCAATGCCCAAAGACTCCCATGCCTTTCTTGGTTGGACCAACCCAACCGACAATTTCTGACAAGTCTTTCTTAATTTGTAAAGCAAGAAGCGGAACTACAAGGATGAAATGAAAAGTGTTTCTTACGATTACACCCAACAGTCCACTTGAGCAATTTGCCATTCTCCCATTGATTCCTATGAATATAGGAAACTTGTATTTCTCATTCACAAATCCATCTTTGTTTATGATGCTAACTCTCAGTTTGGTCCTACTTCTTAGTTTCTAAACTAATAGAATCGTGGGACATCAAAAGTGGGAAGTTTCTTCTTGGTTTTTATTCCTCACTCTCGTATAGGTGAACTTGGTTCGTTCAATTCTTAGGGAGAAGAAGGATCCACTGGGAATGAATGGGATGGAGTAGTATCTTCATTAGTCGGAAGGAGTCTCCACTAGCGTCATTCGAAGAACGAACAAAAAAAAGGGTGACTCTTTAGGTAGGATAGATGCAGTCCAATGGCTAAAGCTCTGCCAACTTCTTGTAGACTGAACTTTCTTCTCTTTAGGCTCCAAGTTGTTTTGGGGTGGGATGGTCGAATTGTTCTTCACCACTAGTGGCAACGAAGTTCTTGGTAATTAACAAGGGGGAAGGAAGATCTCCACTCTGTCTGCTACTCGCCTAACGAGATTCATCCCGCTCTAACGAACCAAATCAGAAAAACTGAGAAAAAAATCCCGTCACTTCCTGATATGTCAAATTCATCCTCAAATTTCACTGGGAAAACTTCCGAATTTGGTCTTCTTCATGAGACATATAAATCTGGTACTTTGAGGTATCTTTCCAGATGATTTTGAATCAGCTCAATCTGATATCATATCTGAAAGTTATGATCCACCTTCTATGCGGACGCGAGTTTTCATCCATTTTTCGATTCTTTTTTCGCGTCGTTTCAATCTCTACCGATATGAATGATTACATCATAACATTCCTAACTCTTTCGAAGAAATTTTACAAGAATCCATGAAAATTAAATACAAATCCTAAAAGAAAAAATAATCTCTTCATAGATTGTCCCTCTAATTACATAACCAATAGAAATTTACACATAAATTCTAAATGGCTATGCAAGGGAATATCGAAAACAATAAAAACAAATCGTAAATATTTTACAAGGAATTTCTCAAATAATTCAGAGCCTTTGCTCTAATACCAATTGAAGAAATCGTCGCAACGAAAAATACATGATCTTGAAATATTCGAGAAACAGCCTATTACAAATATGGATTATAAAAAATACATTTTCTAGCATGACGATTGAAAAACGAAACCTCATAACCTTCCTTACTATTCCTCAAACCATCGATTAAAATCACGAACGAAAAAAGTTAAAGCAAACCAAAAACTAACTCACCTTTTTTCTTTCTAAAAGAATGTTCTTCGGCCATTGCATATTCTCATTAAGATAAAAACAGTTTTTTGTCAAAGAGAAATCTAACAAAACTATTCTTTTTAATCAAACGAGAAAGTTGCCATTTTAATAAAAAAATTATTGGCATCACTTCACATGGGTTACAAATTTGTAACCCATGTGAATACACCACTTCACACATCAATGGTTGGGAAAGCTTCCCAACTGTTTGTGTAATTTTTTTAATTAAATTAATTAATTTTGATTAATCATTGACATTTTTAGAATAAACATTGAGTTAGGTTTTAAACCACTTAGTTAATTATATGGTATCCACGTTGAACCACTTGTTCATTAATTAAGTCTCGTCATAACGTAAACATAAATCCGAGGCTAGTACGGGAGAATAAGGATAAAAAATATATTTGACTACATAATTAATAAACTCTATCGATTAAACCCATAATCAAATTAATTAATTATTAATTATGATTAACTCCTCTATAAAATCATAATTGAACTCCAAGTATATTTTATATTACTTGATGTAACTATCCGATGAGCGTTTCACACTCATATTAGTTAATCTTAATTTTAATTTTGTTGGTTCTTTTAGAGTTATTGTTTGATTTATTTGTGTAGGTAAAATATTCTGGTGCATTTTGGTTGATTTTAAAAGATTTGGAAGACAAAAATGAGAAAAATGATGGACCTGTGCAGAAGGATCAGCGTCACAACGCTGGGTGCAAGCAACTGAACGCTAGCAAGCACCATGCCATGCGCCCCAGTGCTGGCCGCTGGCTAGCTGGCAGAAACTAGCGCGAGACATTGACGCGATAATATTTTCCATGATTTTTCTCTTCTATTTTATCTTTATCAAACCCTAGTGTATAAATAGAATATTTTAGGCCTTTTTAGGACTTTTGGACGTGAGCGGCAGAAAAGCTTTTTGGGAGAGGAAACAAAGACAAATCTAATCAGAAGACGGATCTCAACTTCAATCCATCCTCAAATTTAGTTTTTTCTTCTCTTTTCCTCCATGTTCATCAATATTATTAGGATGTTTTCTTATTCTAGTATTTTCTAAATTTCTTATCTAGGGTTACGGCGTAACCAAACCATGATTGATCATAAATTTTGATTTTCAGTTCAATCGATGTTTATTCAGTATTATTGAGGGTTATAATCCGTTCTTAATGCTTGTGATCACATGGCCGGCTATTGCATGTTTTTGGATTTAATTCTGAGACTGAGAAGTAATAATTAAATTTACTATTTATTTATAATAACAACATTAGAGTTTCATAAGTTAGAGATAATTATGGATCTATTGTAGCAATTGTAATTTCTTGTGCTTAATGAGTTTTAATATATTTAATCTTGACAAAGATGTGAGATTATTATTCATTCGTATCTATGCTTGAGAAAGATTGATAATTATATTAGAGAAATTCGATGTCAATAATTTGATAAATATTGATTGATCGAGCTTTTAAATTTTGAGCATGTTTGGTTTGGTGAACTCGAAAATCCTAAAGTTTTAACCATTCAAATTTTGAATTATTTATCCTTATCAAGTATTTATCATTTTAGTTTAATTTAAAATCCAAAAATCATGGCTTTTCATTATTCTCAATTAAAGTTAGGATCTAGTTAATTTCAATAATTAATATCAATCAATCATGTGAACGCTACTATATTTTGTAGAAATTTATTACTCGACGACGATAATGTACACTTGCACTATAGAAAAATCGTAACAAGTTTTTGGCATCGTTGCTGTGAAATGATTTTGTTTATTAATATTAGAGTTGCATATCCTTAATTTTACTTCGAGTCTTAATTTATTTTTATTTACGGTTGTTTACTATTTTGAATTTCGAAGCATTTTCTAAGGTGTATGAGATAATTTGGAAGAGCAAATTTAGCTCCCCTAAATTGGAAATTGAGCAAACTTGTCGTCGTAATATAAAAGTGAATAGAGAAGCTTCTAAAAAACCTTAATAAATCATGAAAGACGCTAGAGAAAATCCTGAAATTGTGAACAACTAGAATAATCGGGCAATTCGGGACTATGCTATGCCGGTGGTCAATGAGGCCACGTCTGCCATTCAACACCCTATTATTAATGCCAACAATTTTGAGATTAAGCCAGCTACCATTCACATGGTGCAAGTAAATCGGTTAAGTGGCCTGCCTAATGATGATCTGAATGTTCATATAGCAACTTTCCTTAAAATTTATGATACATTCAAGCACATTTTAAAATGATGCAGTTAGGCTGATATTATTCCCATTTTCACTTCGAGATAAGGCTAAGAGTTGGTTGAACTCTTTGCCCGCTAGATCAATCATCACTTGGAATGGACTTTCTGAGAAATTTTTTGGCTAAATTCTTTCCACCCGCTAAAACAGCCAAAAATGAGGAATGAGATCACCACCTTTGCCCAACATGATATTGAGTCTTTTTATGAAGCTTGAGAGAGGTTTAAAGAGATGTTGAGAGGATGCCCACATCATGGACTCCCTAGATGGCTACAAGTTTAAACTTTCTATAATGGTCTAGGGAATTCAACGAGGACACAAGTGGATGCAGTAGCAGAAGGTGCTTTACTTGAAGAAATGGTTGCTAATACTTATCAATGGCCAATTGAGCGCAACGTACCGAAAAAGATTCATGGAGTTTATGAAGTCGATGCTCCTATCGCTCTTACTACTCAAGTAGTTACATTGTCCAAGAAATTAAGCGCTTTCACCACCAATGCTAGTGTTATTCATGCTTCACCTCAAGTTTTTAATTTGTGCAATTGACGTCATCTTAGTACTGCATGCCAAGCCGGTAATCATTTTGCTCCTTTTAAGTCAGAACATGTTAATTTTGTTGAGAATTATAGCAGGTCGAATAACCCAGTCCAACACTTATAATCGAGGGTGGCGAAATCACCCTAATTTCTCTTGGAAGAATAGTCAGAATGTGATGAATACACCAGTTACTACTCAACCTTAATTTTAGCCTTAACAACCTAAATTTTCTTTAGAAGATGCTCTTACCCAGCTCATAGTCAATACTACTTAATTTATGGCAAGATTAGATGCTACACTTCAAAGGCAAGAATAAAGTATTTAGAGTCAAGCTGCATCTATTCAAAATTTGAAGCTTCAATTTGGTCAACTGTCAGAATACTCACTCAAAACCCACAAGATTCTCTACCGAGCAACACTGAGAGGAATCCAAGAGAACAAGTAAGTGCCATGGTAAAGAGTTAGTAGAACTGAAGAAACCAACAATTGAAAGTTCTCAGCCGGTTAAAGCACAAACTAAGACAATAGGTGATGATCTTGCCAAGAGCTCAAAAAAGAAGGAAGACAAACCTAGGTCAAAGCTCTTTCTTGATAATCCTCCACCTTATGTGCCACCTATTCCATTCCCTCAGCAGTCCCAAAAGCAGAAATTGAAAAATCAGTTCTCCAAGTTTCTTGATTTGTTTAGAAAACTACATATAAACATCTCTTTTGTCGATGCTTTGGAACAAATGATGAGCTATGTCAAATTCATGAAGGAAATTCTCTCAATAAGAGAAAACTAGAGAAGTATGAGACAGTTGCACTTACTGAGGAGTGTAGTGCTATCTTGCAAAATAAATTGCCTTTGAAGCTAAATGACTTTGAGAGTTTTACTATTCCTTGCATCATTAGGACTTCTTGTTTTGAAAATGATCTATGTGAACTTGGACTTGGTATCAATTTGATGCCATATTCAGTTTACAAGAAGCTAGGTCTTGTTGAAACTAAGCCCACGATGATATCTTTACAGTTAGTTGATCGATCTATCAGATATCCACAGGGAATTATTGAGGACATCTTGGTAAAGGTGGATAAATTTATCTTCCTAGCTGATTTTATTGTACTTGACATGGAGGAAAACTAAGAAAGTCTAATTATTCTTGGTAGACCATTTTTAGCTATAGGAAGAACTCTTATTGATGTGCAAAAAAGTGAACTTATTTTGAGAGTGTAAGAAGATCAAGTAATTTTTAATGTATTCAAAGCAATCAAACATCCAAATGATATGAATAGTTGTTTGCAGGTGGATAGTCTAGAATTAGAAGAAGGTAAACGTAGACACCTACCATCTATTAAAAAACCACCGGTGTTAGACCTCCACCTTCGGTACACCTTTATGGGAGAAGCATCCACTATGTCTGCCATTATCTCTGCTTCGTTCAATGATGAACAAGAAGACAAGGTGTTAAGGGTGTTGAGAGAGTACAAAACGACCTTAGGTGGTCAATTTCTGACACAAAAGAAATTTTAAAGTCAGAACAGATGAAGCTTGGATGATCATTACATGTGGCTAAAGACATTAAAGTAAGCCCTACCGGGTGGCAGCTCGATTTTATTTCTGTTATTTCAATTTTTATTATTATTTCTTTTTTTTCTTTCTATTACTTATTTTATTTTGGTTTATTCAGGTTAAAAAAACTATGGACGAATTTGACTCGGACACCATTTTTACCTTCAATGGGAGACAACGAAGAATGTAGAGAATAACGAGGATGAAAGTTCATCCTTATTCAGGGGAGTCCTCTTTACTTACTCTTTTTATATTTTTTTTATTGAGGACGATGAAAGTTTTAAGTTTGGGGGTGATGGATTTGTTAAACAAATTTGGCTAGACAACATTAACGCCTATGATAAGATTAATTTCAATTTATTGATAATTTCAAGAAAAATTATGAATTTGTGTATCTGTATGTGTTTGAACCAACTGTTGATTTACATTTTGCTTGAGAATCTTGACATATTGAGCACTTATCCTTGAGCCTTTGATTATCTTTTTAGTTAGAGAAGGTTTATGTGACTTAACGAATCATTATGATCTCATAAGAACTCTAGAACCAATCTGATTGTTGTTCGAGATGAAATTCTAGGCTACGCTTTCACTTAGGATATGATTTAGGTCATCTTTTGACCGTTTGAGCTTTTCAAGTCAACCTATACATAATTGTTTTCCTAGTCATCCCTGAGCTTAAATAACCAATTTTTTCACCCATGACAGTTTCTTAACCGTATAAAAAGTTTTCCCTAGTAACCATTTTTACTCATAGTATTTGGATATTCTAGGAAAATGCTTGGAGTTATGATAATCTGGGTGGATGAGAGGAGTTGTGATGTATTCAAAAAAATTATGGATAAGTTTGATTTGGTAGCCTCTTGGACTTGAGTGACTAAGCTCGAAGGCATGCCGTAATACCTAATACCCTAAGACCAACTGGTTTGGAAGCTATTAGCTGAAAGCTTGTTAGGGAAAAGAGAAGCTTAAGGAAATCAAATTAAAAAGAAAATGATTGGGTATGGTTGATATTTCAAGTGTATGACAAGAAACGTTGGGTTAAGCTTGTTGATTCCTAGAATGCGTGTGTGACTATGGGTAAAGATTGAGCTGAAATAATATATTTTATCCTACCCTAAACTTTAACCATACACTACAAGTCTATGAAAGTCCTATTGATCCTAAGTGTACTGGTTTGTCTATAAGTGGAGAGTGACATGAAAAATTGGCCTATTAAGTTATAATCTAGTAATAGATTAATATATCTGATTTTATAAGAATTGGTTGCATGAACTCATTTAAGACTAAGAAGTTGGATGACTTAATACGACACACATGCACTCAGGATTTTACAAAGTGTAATGTAAGTTGGTGTTTGTGTTAAAATTCTACATGATCACAATTCAAAACTTTTTCTTGGGTTATCGCTATTTTAAAATGTTTAAGGCATGTTTAGTTAGTCGAAACTTTTCGTCACTTGATCCATAGTTTTGCTGAATTAGAGTTTCATATTTCATTGTTAGATTTTTTTTTTTGCTCGAACACTAGCAAAAAGTTACTATCATTGACCTATTATTCATCATGTAATGCTCCTCCACAATATTGTATCGTGTATAATTAGGTTAAGTACTATCAACCTAATATTTATACACATCTTGGTATCCTTAGGTTCCAAATTCTTTCTACTGTTCAGCTATGATAATTTTCATACTTGATGACTCAAGTAAAATTATCAAATCGCTAGCACCCCACTATAGATACTAAGCTCTTAGTTTATTATGAACACATAAATGAATTACTTAAGAGTTACTATATCACTTAATTAACAGTGTCTATAGATTTTACTGTTGAGAATCTATGGACTCACTATCTAATAACTCAATCATCCAACCTACGAAATATGTTGACTTATAGAGTCTCATTCTTAATAGATCAAAGTAATTAAGTTACTAAATATGAGCTCATAACTCTCTCAAGATTGAGAGTAATCATAAAATGTAGCAATAAGTCATGATTTTCATTTTATAGTAATTTACTGAAATTCAGATCCATTAGTCCTTTCAAAGCATTCCAAATCCACTAGTACATTGACTAGATACTCTTCCTAGAGACCAAGGTAAGTCACTCTGATAATAGAGTTAATGTACTATAGTCTTTTTGTAACAAAGCGCCAAACTTCACTAGACTGTGAAATTAAGTATTTATAAGTCATACATGACTCTTCGTTAAATACCTTGTTTCCATGAGCTAAACTTCATAGGACCCATAAACCAAACACTAATATGCTTGTGGACATTTTACAAGAATGTATTGCATATAATATAGGAATAAACTATTTAAATTAATCATAATTAAATGTCTCAATAATATAATAGAATTACAATGCTTTTAGGACACAATCCTAACAGAAACCATCCTAACTCACTCATGCTATCGAAGAAATGATGGATTATGTCCACATGAACAGCAACACGGGAGCTATACAAGTTAAGAATAGAAGAGCATCCTTTTCTAATCTCTTTAGCTATCAAAAACTCATTCAATGTAAGATTCCACAATCTTAGAGCTTCTTCAGGATTCGGACCAAAAACCTTGAAAATGAAACCATTCATTGCCTTCCACAAGGAGCTGACGGGCTCTAGCGTAGGAGAGGATCGACATGCCCAGTACAAGGAGTAAGAGTTTAGGGTGGACCTTTCTAGTGGAACTTGACTAATGGAGTGGCTTATGGGCGTAGATGTCCCATAAAGCCCCTCCTCCTCGGGGTCAGGAGCGAGAACTTTCTAATGTGGGCAGAGACTTCAGGATCCTCTGGTTCAACATTCTATCTCTTTGGGTGCTCTTACAATCTAATAATTATTTTTTCAATCCCTTAGTGGAAGTCTCGAATATTTTTCGAGACTAGCTGAATATCGAAGGCAAACCAAAAGGCCCTTGTAAAAGGATAGTTGTAGAATAAGTGGATGATTGATTCACCAATTACATTTCTGAAAGGACAGACCAAAGAGTCAATTCTGCATCTTCTACTGCAAAGAATGTCTCTAGTAGGCAAACACCCTTTGAGGCACTTCCAAACAAGAATCTCATTTTGGGTGCCACGTTTAATTTCCACAGAGACAATCAGATAAAATTATCTTTTTCCATCCCATCCATGGACCCATAGCCCGAATTAATAGCCCTAGTAGAGTCCTGCATATACTTCACTAAGTGATTGCCAAAAGCCATAGTGTAATTTCCATGCCTTTGAGACACCCAAAAAATGGAATATGTCTCTCTCGAGAAAGTGGAATTTTGCTTACAAGAGAAGCCTCTGCATGGTTGAACAAAGCAAAAAAAATCCTAACATTGGATGCCATGGTATTGTTGGAATCATGTCCTTAAAGTATGGTGTAATAATTATTTATGAGTAAACAGTTATTTCTTTGACATTTATGTATTACTGAATTGTCTGAATAAATGAAAGCATCCTTTAATTAAAGTGTGTTTATAACTTACTTAAGTCATAGAACTATTATCAACGTAAGAAGAGTAAAAATCGAGTGGTTTTCCAAACAAACTCTTCTGAGATAGTCGGAATGTTATTCATAGTCTTAGAATCGACTAGGCAATCGAATCTAATTATGACTGTTAGGTTGAACCAAAGGATGTCAGTCTCAGGGCATGAGAGCGGAGACTCTAAAGGTTGACCTAGACATGTTATGGAACATGTTGAATAGACTAGTAACTAATTAGTTTAGAGAAAAACCGTTTATCTAGCTCTAAATCTAATTGTTACACTTTAAAGGTATTTTTATAATTACCTTAATCTTGAGGTGAATACGAAACTTGACTTAGTTACTTGCGATATTTGATATGCCAAAGGAGTGAGTTTGAATTTTTAGACAACACCTCAGTTGTTAGGACCATGATTCAACTATTTTAAAGTTGCGTGATCCACATATATGAAATTCGTGGTAAGATTGTAAAAGTATCAATATCATTTTATGCTTTTATTGATGAGTGTGTGAATAAATAAACCTGGTTTGGTACTCGATGACATGAGTCATTGAATAAAACACGGTGATATGTATAAGACATTTTACTGATATGTCTTTCTTATTCACAGTCAATAAAGGAGTTAAGGAAATAATAACTAGAGGGGTAAAATGATAATTTTATATCTCACTCTTGTTACTGATATTCGCGAAGGGTAATATCATAAAATATCAGTGAGCCATGAAATATAAATGTTTATTTACACCAACAGAAACATGTAGCTCGTATGAATCAAGAGTTCTATCGACACTGAACATATAGTGAAGTCATACGGTGTCAAGATTAAATAAGTCAGGAATTTATAGAGATAAATTAACCGGGTATTTGAATCACATATCTTTATTCATGTGGACGAAAATGAGAAACAATGACAGTTGGACCAAAAACGTGTTTTGGTTGATAGAGAGAGAGACAGATTTGAGTAGCTTTATTAAGATTTGATGATTTTTTAAAATTTATAATTTAAGAGATGTAAATTTTTTATTTGTTGGAGTTAACTATTAATGATTTCAAAATATACGATGAAGGGTATTTATGATATTTAAATTATAAAAATCTGAAAATTTAAACAAACTTGATAGAAAACTAATGTTTTCAAAAGTTTGATAAAAATTTAGTTAAATATTATTACTATGCTAGTTGCCTAAAAATCATTAAATAATAAGATTATCCATGTCTAAAGTCCAAAGTCTTTTTTGTTTAACGTTGGGAAAATTAGGTTTATAAACCAGTTTTTTTAATTGTTTTATAAAATGATCAAAATTTTCATATTTGCACAAATGACTTATCTTTTCTTTCTTTTTTCTCCCTCTGTCTCCTTCCATCTCCTCTCTCCTCTCTGCATCACTTCTAAATCGGGACTGAGTTGATCAGCAGGAGAGATGGAAATGCTGAGAGAAAACAAAGAGAAGTAGAGCACAAGAATTTAGGCACAAGTGAGTGAGATGATGAACGTCATGTCGCCTTTAGAGATAGAAACGATGGACCTACGATCGAAGGCGAGGGTTCCAATTTGGTGAAAGAAGAGAGGATAAGAGAGGTGGTGGCTGGAGGAGAAGTTGATAAGGCCGGAGGAGAAGTTGATAATTTCTTATATCTATGGTTTGATTTATGAGTTTCTGGGTTTCGAGCGAAAGAGATGTGAAGAAGAAGAATGAGAAGACGAGTTTGAGTGTGGAAAGGAATACGGTACTAGTATGATGTATAATTATCACAGATGATATATAAAAACATACTAAATATATACTACGACATACTAATGATATATTAAAATATACTATGATATATAAAAATATACTACGATATATTGATAGTATGTTAAAATATACTATGGTAAATAAATATATACTATAATATATTTTTTATATCATAGTATTCAATTTTATCAAAAAAAGATTTTGACGATTAGAAAAAATTGGTCATTTTTGTAAATGAAAATTTTTTTTGGTCATTCTTTTATTTATTTTTAGAAAAAACCTTTAATGTTTTTATTCTTCTGACACATTTCGGCCTATTTCTATTCATAATCAACCGGCCCACAGTCAAGAGAACCCTTAAACCATCGATGGCCTCTGAAAAATGGATAACGGAGAAATTTGATTTAGGAATCTTGTAGGGCTTTGATGCTCCACGCTGGTTAACCATCAACGCGTTCCCGTTGAATTTCGGAGTTCGCTGGTTGATTCTGAAGCTCTCTTGCTCCCCCCTGTAAGTTTATTCTCTGCTCTCTGTCTATTAGAAACCTCAAAAGGCTTCGATTTACGTCATTTCCGGCCTCTTTCCATAGAGAATAACATCGTTTTTGGATTAGCCTCCTCGTTTTCATAAAAAATTGCTTTTCTGCAACATAAGCTCCTGCTAGTTTGTTTTGTATCGAAGTTTCAATCGTCTGATTATTTTTTGATGCATGTGGTTCGATTTTTTTCTTTTTTAGCTTTTAAGTTATACTTGTATTCCATAAGTATAAACCTCGGGGTTGTTCATCTAGCTGGCTCAGTTCTATGAAATTGGATTCTTTGCAAATGCTAGCTATGAGTTTGGTAGGATGAAAATTTGGAGATGGAGGCAACAATAAACATTCTTTGAAATTATATGTTGCGACTACGAACCAGGAAGGCAGGAATCAACAGAAATTGTTGGATTATGACAAAAGTAACTGGTCCTTAGTTTTAGTTTCATTTGTTGGCTGGCCTTTAGAAACTGTTTGGCAATTAAAGACCCCATTGTAAATGGGGGACGGGCACCTCTATCTTTTGTGTATTGGTCCTGCTAATAATCGTGGCAATCATTTTGTGGGTGTGATTATAGTGGTGCTGTATGAGATGCTATTTTGTTGAAGTCTGAGCAGAGAACTTGGCTGGAGTTGGGATCATAATACTCGGTGGCTGCTTGCGCACACTAGTCGGAGACTCGGAGTGACTTCCAAGCTATCATTTATCTTTCCTTAGACACCTTTATATATTTTGCTTGGAAAAGGAAGGAACCTTCTTTCATAGTAAAACTAACTCTTACCAGTAACCTTTTTGAAATTTCGTAAACTCGATTAGATATCGATTATGGAATATGAGGAATATAGCTGGAAGGGGTCGTTTGGTATGAGGATAACAAGAATACTTGGAAAGTTAAGTTTAACGGTAAAATCTAATGATAAGATTGTTAGATTTCTATGTTTGGTTACAGGTGGGAAAGTTGAAAACTTGCTCCGAGAGTAAGATCATTTTATTTGGTATCTAAGAGACATGAGTAGACTATTTTAGGAAAATTATTTTCAGAAAGTAGATTTTTGGGGAAAATAGGTGAAGAAGAGTGTGAGAATGTTATTTAACTAGGACACACTTTATCATCGCAGATAAGAATGTTTGACACAGAGATTGGAAAGGAAAATCTTATAACTTTACCACCCATTCAATCTGTACCGAATGACCCTATGATAGGAAATTGCATGTACAGGAAGAGTGAGATTTCCCTATCTGTATTTTTGGGAGTGCTCTTTTGCCCATGTTCTCTGCTTGTTGGGGTATACCCCTGTACTTAACCATTTTGGTTTAGTACATTTTTATTATTGGAAAAAGAACTTTGTTGTTTCAGATAAAAAGTGGGAGTTAGTAGCAAAGTAGGGGCATAGAATTCTTCATGCACTGATAGAAGTTTGGACATGAAAAGACTGAACGTGAGACATGAAGTTGACGCTGATCATCTTGCTGAAGAGGAAGATTTGGTAAGGGGTAAGAGCTGCAGAACTTCAGATTTTAGGTTTTGCTAGTGTATGTCAGTCGTAGATAAGTATAAATGAGGAGGAAAGGGATTATGCTACTAGTCAATACTAAATTCATATGTAGTTAGATCTAGGTGCATTGGTGAGCAATGACCTGAAGATTTCCCAATAAGATTTCATTATTCTTCTACGTTGTAGGAACATGTATATTAAAACCAATTCAAAATCATTGACCTATTTAACCATATGGAGATTGACTCGCAACATCTTACCCTGGGTTGAATCGCAAATTCATCTGTTGAATTGAATGTGATTCTTATCTTTCAATTTCACATTAATGCATAAATAAAAAAGTATAAGTTAGTTTACATTTACTGCTAATGTAGGGCTTTTTGGGGTAATGTCATCTGCACAATTTTCGTCTAAATAAGTTCTCAGATTTCACGCATTTTAGATTTGAGTAGGCTGGCGAAATTTGTAGTTGAAAAATAAGGTTGGTATTTCATTTTGGAAGGGGAAACTTGCGATTCTCTAAAAGTGGAGGTTACCCGATTGACTTATCTAGCTGAAAAACGAGATGTGGTTTGAGAAGTTGGTGTTTTGTATACAAGTGTTATGCTATTGATTAAGTTCGGTAGTTTGTCAGAAGAGGAGATTAGGGCTTTAAGATTTGGAATTAAATACTGGTTTTCTCTGTAGAAAGCATAAAGGTCGAACCAGATATTATGGCTCCTCCTATGTCAAAACTTCATAGTACAGACGCTAGCTAATGTGTCAAAGTTCCACCCCGTGATGTTTAATCTGTTGATCATTGGTATAGTAAGCTTATCTTATGTCCGTCGGCATTAGATTATGTGTTGGACAAAATGGATTTAGGAGATGCAGGAGATGCAAACGTAGTTGGAAGTTTAGACGTGGAAAAATTCACTTGGGAGCTTTTTTCGCTTGGGCCCAGGATCATATTTTGTTTTTTGATTTTAAGCCCAGCCCTATATCATATAAAGAGTGCTTGCACCACCACGTAACTATGACATTATTTCTTCAGGATATTGAGAATGGCAGGGAGAAATCGTGTGCCACGTCATTATGATAGTTACCGAAGTTTTCGTGATGCCCCTCGTCCTTTAATGGATCGAGGACCAGCACACCTGCCTCTTCACCCTGCAGCTTTGGAAGACGAACTTGAATTGCAACACAGAGAAATGCAGAGAATCATTGCTGAGAATCGTGCAGTTATAGATGATAATACACTTCTTCAAAGGGAATTGACAGCTGCAAAAGATGAGATCCACAGATTGGGGCAAATCATTCCCAAACTCCGTGGTGAGAAAGAAGCGCAAACTAGAGAGTTGATGGAAAGAGGATTAAAGCTAGAAGCTGATCTCCGTGCTTCTGAGCCTCTTAGGGCTGAAGTTCTGCAGTTAAGAGCTGACATTAAAAAATTGAATGCTTTGAGGCAGGACTTGTCCTCCCAAGTCCAGGGTCTTACAAAAGATGTTACTCGATTGCAAGCTGAAAATCAGCAACTAGTTGCCATGAGAGCTGACATTGATGGGATGCGGAAGGAACTCGTTGAGGCCAGGTTTGGAATGAAATTTTCTGATGAATTAATGTGTTAGGGATCCTTCTTTGGTACTGGGGATTGATCCACCACTGGATCTCCCCTACATGGGTCCCACATGGGTGATCCAATGGTGGATTAAACCCCGTTACCGGTACCGTAGAAAACTTCATGTTTGCGTAGTCTGTTTTGTTCTGTCTTTATTTCTTAAGGCATCGAGTAGTGTGAAATAGGACTTGTAAAAGGTGTACTCCCTTTTTAGCCATGGTTTAGTGATCATGCCTAATATCATTAGGAGGGCTTATGAGTACGAGAAGAAAGCCAATGAAGAGCAAATTGAACAGAAGCAAGTAATGGAGAAGAACCTTATTTCTATGGCTCGTGAAATGGAGAAGCTGCGGGCAGAGCTGCTGAACACAGAGAGGAGAGCACGAGGATATGGTGAACTCCCTCTCTCCTTCCCTCTCTTTATCTATCTAGTACTTCTGTGATTCTTTGTTTTTGACTGTCACGTGGTGAAGTCTTGCAAAGTTTTATTCTAGAAATCAAGCCTTTATTACACTTTTTTAGGTTCTGGGGGTTATGGAATATTTAATGGGAGTCCAGAAACGAGATATCAAGATGGTGCATATGCCGATCGCTATGGCAGCGCATGGGGACCTTATGACAAGCGTGGTCCTCCGAGACGTTAATTATCAAAGACAACTTCTTTGATGCTCCAGCCTGAACCTGCATCTCCCGGTTTTAGTTTTCTATAATTCGCATATACAGGAGATAAATAACATTATCTAATGAGAGGTTCACTAGACATAGGAAGATGGGACAACAATCTTTTGTTTTTTATTTGGATCAGTGGATTGCAGATACGAAATATTGTAATAGTTTTCAACCAAGTTGTGCCAGCAGCTGGTTTTGAACAATATTTGCTTTAGTCCACTATATTTTAGTTGTCTGCTGATTATAACCATTTGTTGGGGTTGATATTCGAGTTTATGCAGGAATTGCAGTGGCCTGCAAAAGGCTGATTATTTAGACTAGATATGTACTTTGATGAAGTACTGTGCACCATACGGTGGTTAATAGAAACTGATAGATGGCACTGAGTCGTTTTTACTGTGCTCCGAGTTTCTAGTGGTTTTTTGGAGATGGGGCAGCTTTTTGTGTAAGAACGGACAGCCAAGGAGTTATTAGCCAAGAAGATGATAATTTGAACTTGAGTTGTTTCTTTCAGATGTGTTGGTACTTCCCCTCATTTTTTCTGCCATAGGATTTGTTTTGTTAGTTGTCATTCTAGGATTGACATAGTGGCTATGTTATATCAAGTCGTTGATGACGACGATGACTTTGGCTTTGGCTTTTAGGCTTTGGCTTTTACGTATAAACGATGACTTTGGCTTTGGCTTTTACGTATAAACGTGAAAGGGATTTCAAGCTTGCCTTTGTCTGAGAATGAGAACTTGAGTTTGGTAGTGTCTTCATGCCCAAATTACCAAGTTTACGTATAACCGTGAAAGGGATTTCAAGCTTGCCCTTGTCTGAGAATGAGAAGTTGAATGGCGGCCTAAAGATCATCGAGTTACGATTATTGAGATAAGCTAATTATGTGGTTAGCATTACCCTCTGTTTCCTCAAATTGGATTATTGAGGTAAGCTAATTATGTGGTTAGCATTACCCTCTGTTTCCTCAATTTGGACAGCTTTGCAGCTCCAAGGTCTAGTAGTTTGGTTGTATGCCACTCATTCTAAAATGGTGCATGATATGTGATACGTTATAGTTCACTTAGCTTGACCGTAGCAAGTCTTTTCTATTTCTTGCTGATCAGGGCTTGAGAAGGATGATAGATCAGAGTTTATCACTCCCACCTGTATTTGATTTGCTATAAAAGCAGAGTTGAAGATTCTGGCAGGATAAGGACTTGGATTTAAAAGCTGAGAGCATTTTGATTGGTATATGAACAATTTATGTAGTATCATGGTATTCAACTTTGCTATAAAACCCTCCTATAATATGACAAAACTACCCTTACACCTTACCATATGGAGTTTCCTTTTCCTTATATCAGGTTAGACATTAAGTGAGGGATGAACCATACATGCTATCAATTCATAACAGTCTCGAACACCGCTATGCTAAATAGCATTTTTCATTTGGTATAGTACTAACTTTTGGCGAGTTTTGTAAAAGCGGAAGATTGGACTGGGTAGAGGAATGGAGCAGGTTTTGTTGCTTATATTAGTTTTGCTTTGTGAGGTTACACAAATTGATTGGCGATTTTTCTTCAATTTGATATGAAGTCTACTATGTATACCTAGATACATGCATACGTGCGTGTATATCTAGAAATAAGCACATACGTACACATCAGATCCCTTACATGTTACATTGTTTGAAGTGTAGACAGTATGATAATTCGCTACTCGAAGCAATTAGCTTGAAGAGTCGATGTTTGAAAAGTTTTCATCGTCAAGTGCATGACTTTTCATCGTCAAAAGTGGATTCAAGAATTAAATGTTACTGATAAATCGTGGTAGGTAATTAAAATGTTACTGATAAAATCATGGTAGGCAATTGGACCTACAATTAGTGATACATTTAATAGGACAATGAAGTGCAAAAAATGCATGACACCCTTAAAAATTTTGGCAACGAATCGTAGGATTGATTTTTTCTAGAATAAAAAAATCATAGAAGTTCAGAAATTTTATTTTAATCGGAGGCATTCTTAGAATCGTAGGTTTGTTAAACTTGAAATTATGTTCAAGAGGCAGATTAGAAGCAAGAAAGAGAAGCAAAAGCGAAATATTGTAATGAATTTTCCTAGCAACCAAACAGTGCAGAAAAGTGGAACAAAAGCTCAAAAGATTGAAGAAATTGAGAGCAGCGATAGAGTGTTCCTTTTCTTATCTTCAATTGTGAATTCAACAACATAATGGACTTTTCAAATAGACAAAGGTGCTTGTTGAATCTCATGTTTTGTGTTGCTGAGTCCAATTTTATTTTTTAGCATCGAGTTTCTGGAGCGTAGTTTTCTGACTAAGTATTGGGGTCTTGCAGAGATCGGATAAATCTACAGTGATCATGAGATAGTGTGCTTCTTCTAGTTCGAACCCGTGATTTAAGGGAGTAAACCCTCATACATATGTGAAATGTGATCGTTCGTGCTGCTTTCCTCATGGTTCAAAGTCTAATATTTGTATCTGAGTAATAATTTTTTTTATTTTTTGCTGATTCTTCAAATACTGATGCCAAGAAGATAAACTGACGCCTAGATGACTATAAGAAAATTGTAAATTCAGAGATTATGTATGACAAAATTAGAAATTTAGCAAAATTTAATTGGAAAATGGATGAGAAATTCACATAATGTCTAATTTGTAACACTATGAAACTTAAAAATAAGTTTAAATCTAATCGGTTACAACCCTAATGGTTTTTTAGGACGTAAATTATATTTTTCCGTTTTATTTATTTTCCCTTTTTTTGTTATATAAGAAGTTTATTAACAAAATAAAGCGGTACAACTCTATGTATAAGGGAATAACTCAAGTATACAAAAGAGGTATTTTCTAAATACCTAAAGTTTAGATTGTGTAGTTACCACAAAAACACCAAGGCTCACTCTACCAAAGGCAGTCTATCAACGGCAGATGATGCAGTTGGGTCAGATCTGACTATTCAACGATAGATAATGCTCAAGTGTTTCATGCCCATTCGTACAAAAGACATGGTCTCAGTCAATGCGAGAGTTTCATTTTGCAATATCGTCTAAATTTGTAATTTGTTGTGTAACATAAACTCTCATGTTAGGATCTTAGTAAGAGAGATTTGTTTCCATCAGATAGTTTTGCTTTTAAAAACATAATAATACATGCAAGTCTCAATAATCCCGAATAGTGAACATGTTGTTTATTACGTTTTGTTCCCTTCATTTAAGCTGTTGAGTTTATAACTCAACGATCCTGATCTCCTGATTAGATCGTTTTTTTTTTACTTTTTGTTAAAATAAATTGAGTTATTGAGATTTGGGCAAGATGACATGGAAGTGAGGTGGTGTGTGAGAGAGCAACAAGTTAAGAGTGAGTTAGATAGAAAGATGACATTAAACCTCATCAAAAAGTCAAATAACCCGATTGGTTGGCTGGAGCCTATTGATCTTTAGCCTCGCTCAAGTCTGACTATCGAGTTTCATGGCTCGACCGTAGAGTACTAGGCTCAAACTTGGGTTGACATTTAACCTTTATGACCGTCCTGCATGCCGGCTAAATTTGCTCGATTGGCATGACCCATTGGACCGTGCATCCAAGCCTGCTTCCATGCCCATTTGTTCAAAATTTTACCCTAATTGGTCATCGCTTTTCTCCCTCCCTCTTTACTCTTCCCTCATCTCTTCAATATATATTATATATTTTATTTTTAACCACCTTTTTCTTCAAGTTTATACATAGTTTTTAACTCTCATATTCTTGAACTCACGTTTTATTGCTAGAAACTAGACTCTTAATTTACAAGCTCTTAAGTCTCGGAATTCCAAATGTTCAATTTATTATCTTTACATGCTAATAAGTTTCAAATTCTCAACTCAAGCACTCTAGGTTTTAAAAATTTGAGATATCATATTAGATTACATATTTAGGTAATTTATAATTTTACTAGAAATTTTTAACAATATTATGTTACCAATTAGTTTATAATTTACAATATTTAATTAAATAATTAAAATAGCATCTAATAATATCAATTTTCTAATATTGATGATGAATGTTCTGATGAAGATAAAGATAATTTTAATCAAAAACTAGTTTAAAAGCCAGTCCGTAGGTCTGGCCCTTCGGTCTAGCATGATAGTTGACCATTAGCCCGAGGCCATGAACCGGGCCTAGACATCTGTATTTCAAACCGGGCTAGTCTGCATAGCCCGTTGATTGGTCAACATCCCGTCAAATAGAGCCGGGCACGGTCTGACCCTTCGACGATCCTAAATGACATGAAGGAGAGAGATAACATGGAATTCCCTCAGTGAAATAGGTGTGAAACTTTTTGGCCATTTTGAAACTTTGAGGTTTTATTATTTCATTTGTAAGTTTTTGGGTGTTTTTACTAAAAAGTTAAAGTTAAGAGTAATTTGCATTTAACCCTATTTTTATTCTTTAGTTCAAGATTAGCATGTCCTATATCCAATATTGAGAAATGGCTCTCAAATCTTAAATCATGGTCATTTTTATTTTTTGAAGGCTAATAAAATATTTACTAGATTTTCATTCTATTTCTATTATAAAAATGACAAGTCCACTTTATTTTTTCAACTAACTTGAACTGAATATCATTAAACTCTTTTTGTCGAAAAATATATTACAGTTCATGTAAGATAAGTGACAGATAACTTGAATTTATTTATTTGAAGAATAAATAGAAGTGTTTAAGCTCATTTGTCAAATTTCATTAAGCTTAATTCACCCACGTGTTGAACACTACTATGCCAAACTTAGGATTCTTCCATAGTTCAATAATATCATTAGTTAAGGATGAGATAAATTGGTACAAATAATTTAGTTTATCACCAAAAACAAATATCAAGACTAAGAAAACAGAAGGCAAAGAGCTGGACGTGCATCAGCCGAAGAAAGAATATTCAAAAGAAGCAGGCGAGTGTAACTATTTTATCACAAGCACCATAAAATTAAGAACCAAAGCTAGGTGGGATAGGGCTAAAGAGAAATTGGATAACAGCTGTGACTAAAATCATTGGCCCACTTCCTTAAATACCCTGTACGATCCAGTGTCCAAATAAAGTAAATAAATACATAAAATCAACCATTTTATTCCATAAGAATCAGAGAGAGAGAATGAGAAAAGACCTGAGAATTTAATGGATGCATGACCTTTTGTGCTTCTTAACAGATACAACCTCACGCGGCTACAATGAGCACATTCAATGGCTTTACCACACACACATTCATTTAGTATCATCCCTCTTCACCCCCCTCTCTCTCTCTCTCTCTAACTTATTAATGCATCTCTATAAAAGTTTCTCCTACTCCTTGTTGACTCTTCCACTTCCCTACCCATGATTAATTTATACTTTAAATTAAACTCTCACACTTACACTTTCAATAACTTTGATAAATTAATAAATTTGAATGGAAGGTCAAAATTAATAAGTGTTCCCGTTTTGGGGTTTATTCACCACAACACAAAATGTTGTATCCACTGTTCTTCACAATGGAGAACGAAATGGAGAAATTTCCACCTTTGCCAA
This sequence comes from Datisca glomerata, assembly GCA_003255025.1. Classification (NCBI taxonomy): domain Eukaryota; kingdom Viridiplantae; phylum Streptophyta; class Magnoliopsida; order Cucurbitales; family Datiscaceae; genus Datisca; species Datisca glomerata. The sequence goes on from QANY01002203.1 coordinate 916,459, forward strand.
CAAGTGACCTTAATTGGTCAACTAGATCTAATTTTTAAGAAAGCTATTTCAAACAAAAAAGAGATATGTTTTATCGTTAAATAACTTTTAATGATTTTGCACTGAATATGCTTATGAAAATATTGAGACAAATAATACGACAAAACATATATATTTCATTTTAGATTAACGTAAATAAAATTAAATAGATGGCTCGATGAAAGAGGGACCCAAGGACGGCTCTAATAGCACAGTGAAAACCCAAAGGCCTCTCTTCCTAAACAAACTCATAATTTAGAACTAAAGCAAAACTCAATCACTCTCTCAGGATCTCTCCATTTAAAGCCACCCTGAGATACAAAATCCCTCAAAACTTAATATAATAAATAAATAATTAATAGGAAGTACCACATGAAATCCCCTAACTGCAAAACTCAGGTGCAAGGTATGTTGAGGCGATCATCAATCCAAAATGAGATATCATCGTTGCCAAATTCTCCAAAATCGCATTCAGGAAGGCTACTCATCGGATTATCTTCTATCCTGTGAATTTGAACATCCTCTACGCTGCTAAAATCACCCAACAACTGCCCAATATCGTCCAAAAAGAACGAATCTAAGTCTATCCCCAAGCTCATTTCATGGCCGAAAGGAGCTGAAGATAATCCATCGCCAACAAAGCTCAAATCGGGTATTTGCAGCTCATTCAAACTAGTGTCAGTGCCTACTTTCATCAAATCTTCTCCTATTCCACCCAGATTGTCAATGGAAGCTAAAGTATCTTGTTCAAGAACAGAGGATGAAGACGTGCGAGATAAAAGGCTCTCAGAATCCTCTGAAGTAACAGTATAGAATTGGTTGCGAGACAGAGCGGCATTACTCTTCTCAGCCGCCACCGTAGAAGCCGCCATAGCTTCGAACTCGAGTTTCTTCGACTGGTAAGCTTGGGATGCTTCCTCAGCGGTGTTATAAGTACCTAACCAAATACGAGCTCCTTTGAAAGGGTCTCGAATCTCAGCCGCCCATTTTCCCCATTTCCTCTGCCTAACCCCTCTGTACTTTGACGGCGAAGATCTTCTTGTCGAAAGGGTTTTTCTGCAAACCCTCTTTTTAGCAATGGGGGTTTTGGTTTCACCGTCATCTAGGGTTTTACAGTTGTAGTTGCTGTCGTGAGAAGAACTTTCAGTCTCGAGGGTTCTCGTTGGAAGTGAAGAAAAAAGAGGCAGAATGATTTCTCGTACAATACGCTTCGATTTTGGAGCATCTACCTTCCAGTCAAGTTTTTCTCCCTCATCTTCGCTTGAAGATGAATCAGTGGCGTCAGGATCGTAACAGATAACACGGATTTTCCTCATCATTTTGGATTTGTCGCCCAAATTCCGTCTCGACTTTGACTTTTTTAACATGTTCATTTGATTTATTGCTTGCTTTCCGGGCTCTGGCATTTTCTTCAGAGAACGAAAATCTCTCGTAAAGGCCTCAGTAATCCCCACAAACAATTTCAAGGAAACTTCAGAAAGTAATATTTAAAAAATTTCAGAGACAAAACAGAAAGAAAATCTCTCGGAATCGAAGCTGTATCAGGTAAGATCCTTTCTCAGGAACAAGAAAAGAAATGAGAATCGTTTTATATGAAAAGCCCAAGAAAACTCCACTCCAGAAAAATTCCTGCAAAACAACCCACTCTCAGATTCAATTACAAAAAAAAAAGACAAGGATTTAATATAGCAAAATAGTATACACTAACATACCTTTTAGGTGTCAAACGCATCGAGACGGACGGGTAAACAAGATTCAACCTCTGCCAAGACAAGCAGAGAATCATACAGCAAGAGCAGCAGAAAGCTAAGAAAGCAGAGAACGCAATAGAACAAGTAGAAGAAAGACCCTGCTGTGAAAGAGCCCTAATCATCGCCAAGTCAAACCCAACCGACATAAATCTTCCTCCTCTGCCTCTGTCCTCCACGGCAAAGCCCCTAGAGAAAAACCTCTCTTCTAACAGAGAGAAAAAGCAAAAGAAACATAGTGAGATACAAGATATATATAAAACACAACGGCCAAAACAATACCCACAAAGTGTTGCAGGAGGGTATGATCGAACCAAGAGGATTACAAATCTATGGCTACAATTTGCTCTCTCCCTCAAACAAGACAAAGATTAGTTAAGAGTTATTTCAGAGTTTGCAGAACAGTGATAAAGACCTGCGACTATTGGGAAAAAAATACAGATTCAACTACGCATGTCTGCATAAAATCATCAGAAAATTAGATAATCCCCACAAGAAATTCATAAAATATCTACCTGCGAAATCTCTCTCTCTCTACTGTTGTCTCCTCCTCTCTCTCTCTCTCTCTCTCTCTCTCTCTCTCTCTAGCTTTCTCTCGCACTCTCTCTCTCTCCGTATAATCTGCCACTCTCTGTACGACTCACGCTCTCGCTTCTCGCCATTTTATGCCAATCCATTTCCCAAGCGGTCAAAAGGAATGGAATTAATTTTAAATCAAATTATTTTGAAATTCGGAAAAAAGTTTGATTTTATTTTTAGGAATGGGTTCTTAGCTGGCATGACGTTGGATCATGCACATCCATGAGCCATGACTATCCGGATCCTACATATCATCTCATGCATACAATGCCGGTAGAGTTCGTTACCACATAAATATTTTCCGACTCTCATCTTTTGCGCGTTATATACACGGCAAAGTAGGAAGACCTACAAGTGTATCACGCGCTTACAAGAACGTGGGAATTTAATCGTACAGTTTTTCAGAGATGTGGAGCTGCGAGTCGGCTAAGCAGTGACCGGTCGGAGCAAGTTGTAAATGTACCTTAACGTTTTTCTCTTGTTTGGTATTATCTTCTCGTGATACTAGGGCCAGAATTGGGAGTATTTACAATAGTACCACTGAAGCTACTTGGTGGCCAAGTTAACAGTACGAGAAAGAGAAGATTTTCACAACACTATTATTAAATAAATAGTTTATTGATTTAAAAAATTTGAAGTCGAAGGAATGATTTGACTTTCTCTTGGGTAGTTATATTTTCTAAAACCATTAGGAGAAAATCACGGTCATCCCATTATTATTTCGGTCGGGCCCCACTAAAATTGAGGCAATTAGTCAGGATTCCTGACTCAGGATTCTGTTTTTGGGTACAAAAATTAGTCATAATTACTCAAAAAATTATTTCCTTTTGTTTGTTAAATACTTAAATGATAATTATCAATTTTCTAGTTATTAAGTTACTAGTATTTTATAGAAAATATCTGTAAAAGATTTGCTCTAAAATTATGAGAATTTCAGTTTTAGTCTATTTAATGGAAACGTTTTCTTGTATCTCCAATTTTTAACTTAAACTAAGTCAAGATTTAGCCGAAAATACTGATGAAATGATTTTTTTTCTAGAATTAAGGTAGGTGCATCATGATTTTTGCTAAAAAAGAATAATATAGGTACACATTAAGAAATGAAAGTGTAAAGATAGTACTCTTATTCTAAATACATCAGTAATGTTGCAAGTAAGATGCGCATGGTATAATGTTTTATTGTATTGTGGGTTTTTATTTTTATCAAAATCACATTATAAATTCTAAAAAAAATTAGAGAATATGACTCGAACCAACGACCTTTAGGATATAAATGTGGAAGTTTTACCAATTACGTCAACCTAACTTAATATACTATATCCAACTTATTGTTTTATATGCATTCAAGTTTAGAAAAATAACAAAAGTAAATAATTGTTGTCTTGTTCTTAAAAAGAAAAAATGAAAAACTAAAAGACTAAAAATCATTTGTTAAAACTTGAATAGTTCATTTTACTAAAATAAACACATAAAATTAAAGGGTTATTAATCATCGTTCATTTATTAGGTTGCAACTGATTAAAATTAATAACTAACATTAATAAAGATAAATAATTTCTTTTATTAATTTGAATGAGTATACTTATACATATCAACATTGATGTTTACTATATCAAATAAATAAATAAATGACTATTAGAATAATTGATTACATTTTATATAAAATTGTCCATAACTAATTATAAAAAATATTTAAACGCATGTATAAACTGAGGTCTAAAAGAAAAGAAAAACCTTTTCCCCTCTCCTCTTGGACCAAACCCTAACCCCTCTTTTTTGCAGAGTCGCCACCACAGAGAAAGCTCTCTAGCTCTCCCCGTGACCCACTATTCCTTTTTCTCATCTTCCCTCCCCCTGTTTTCTCTTCTCCTTCTCCCTCCCTCATGGCCTTTTTTCTTTCTTTTCTCACCCCCTCCCCCATCCCCATGTTTCTCTTTACCTCCTATCATTCTCCCCGCTCTTTTCTCTCTCTCATTCTTCTCCCCTTTCTCCTACCCTTCTCCCCTGTTTTTCACATTTCTCTCTCTTCTTTTCTCCCATTCTGATGTGTATTTTTGCACCTCTGCCCCTCTCCTTTGTTTTTTCTCTCTTTCTCTTTCACTTCCCTTTAGTTGTTTTCTCTTTCTTTGAAGGTTTGGTGCTGTGATTTTCTGGGTTTTATGCGGAGTTCTCCTTCCGTTTTGGAAGATTTTATTTTCTACCGGTTGTGTAGATTTTAGTCCACCAGATCTGTGATCCTTGATGATTGTCTTCTATTTAGATCTAATTGTTTTAGTGATTTGGTGCTGTATTTGTATGCGACACAACCGGATGTTTCACATCTGTTCGAGATTATGTTGTTTTTCACATAAATATGCATTTGCGGTGTTAGTTGGCGGAACCAGGTTTGGATGGTGGATGACCTCTAGAATAAGTCATTCGAGCTATACTTTTATGTGCTGTTTATACACATAATTCTCTCTGCATGCGTGATTAGGTATAGATTGACGTTATCTGATATTTATAATTATAATTATATTTAATAATTTTATTTCGATCTTATTTTATTTGTAATTCTATTTTTGTAATGAAATGCGTTTTATATTACAAAAACGAAAAGAAAAGTCACAATTAAGAGCACCTATGGCACGTGAGAATGCCACGGTCTATGAATTATTATTGGCCAGCAAACGGTCCACAGTTCAACCATGCGAATGCTTTTCAGTAAGATACCAAATGAATCTCTGGTACTGCATCCCAACCACCACCCCTATTGGTTACTGCTCTTCCCCATCCCATCCGTTTCAGATATTTTAACAATATATATGTATGCTTCATCATCCATTCACATTATATCATCCATGTACATGATGCCATTTTCTTTATTCGTGGATGAATTTACATCATCATCGTCATGATTACATGCTTGTTGTTGGGCTAGCAATAAGGAGAAATTGTTTACGTAACTAAAGATTAGTGGGACACAGAGGAGGAGAGGATCACTTCTATTTCCCGCCAAATTGGCCTACGTGGAACCACCTTCACTCTGTTTTGCCGCCAAAGCGCCAGCCCAATTTCGTCTTACAGCTCACAGGGAGAGCTTGAAACGTGTCCACACTTTTCGACAAGTGTCTCCTGTCTACTGGACTTACTGGTCGTGTATAGAGGCCTATGTTAATAAATTCAATATTTTTACCTAATAGCGTACAATTTATATGACCTTGCAGGTTCATAATGGACGGATTGGTTTTGCATGAATTTATTTTTATTGAAAAAACAGTAAGGGATTATTTTGATGCAATGTAAAATAAAAAATTATTGAGATTATCGATCATGACGTGATCGTCAATCATATTCGTTGAATTAAAAAAATAACAGTCACAATCTATTTTTATTATAAAATAGATAACGAACAAATTTACTTTTCAATTTTAATTTTAAATAGATCAAAGTCGTTCAAATCTAGATTAACGAACCAGAATTAAAATATGTGGATCACAAATCACATTATGACCAATAAACTCAATAATTTCTCACCTAAAATTTAGGTGAGAAGGTGTCACATACATTTTCAACTTGAAGTTCGTGTTAAATTGTTCGCAACTCAAAATCCCTAATATGAGCGGATCTAAGTCCATGTAAAACGATCTCTCTCAATTGAGCTAAAAAAAAAAAATTGTTCATGCAAGATAAAGGAATATAAAAAAGTAATATTAGAATCTTTGTTATTAATATCCTACTATATATAAAATAGAGGATGTTAAAAAAAATTTGGATAACTCTAGACTCATTTTTTATAAAAATTTAGTCATCATTTTAATTAATATTAAATATCATCGTAGTAATTAACTTATTAAAAAACATCAACATTTCTTATATTTTAATGACACTAACATTTTAATGACAATAATTATGATTTATCATAACAATGTGTATAGTGTAATTTACATTAATTACGCATGGTGAATGATAAAAAAAATATTTCTTGAAAATTCAATAAAAGTAAAAAATAATAGATAATTAAAATATAATACAATGCAATAATTAGGAGTGTGCAGAATTTTTACGAACCGAGCCGAACCAAATCGGTTCGGTCGGTTCTTTTTCTATGTTAATTGTAATCGGTTCAGTTAATTTAAGTAACCGAACTTTCAGTTTGATTATATTTTACAATAAACATGTAATTTGTTTGAACTGATTACAACTATTTTTTAATATACATATATAAATTAGACATAAATTATTAAAAACTTAATAAATTAGACACAAATTAGACATATATTATTAAAAATTAGACATAATTATTAATAAGACACACACACACACACACACATATATATATTTATTTATTAATTGTGTTTAGTGTTGATATCTTCAATTTTATGATTTTTGCTATTTTTCTAAATTTTTTATAATTGTAGCCGAACCGGTTACAAGTAATCGAACCGAACCGATTACTATGGTTTCATTCAATTCGGCTCTTTTGGTTACACCGATTCAGTTCGGTTCGGTATTTTAGGTGACTAGAAAATTCTGTTCGATTATAAAGATATCTTACTAACCGACCGAATCGAACCGTGCACACCCCTAATATACATGTTTTAAATAATTCATATACATTTATAATTGATTTGATGAGTTGGTTGCGTTCAACTAAAACTTTACTAATATTTTATATAAAATTATCTGACGTTAAAGAATTATAGCAAACTTAATATTTTATCAAAGTAATATGTATTATTTTTTCTTAAATTATTCAACGGAATCATTGAAATAACACTATATGCTTTTTGTGATAAATTTACACGATAGATCATTCATTAATCATTATATAAAGACTAAAAATATATAATATTTATGTTAATTAATTATTGAATGAATCATATATTTGTTAGTAAATTAATTTATCATTTTAAGATTTATATAAATTATAATTATGATTTTTTTAACTTTATAAATAAATGTAGTTTATTCCAATTTTATATTTATTTAGGCAAATAATATGTGATAATCAATTAAATTATTAAAAAATATTCATTTCACGTGAGGTGCACTTGTGACTTAGTTAATAATAAGAAAACATAATGATTAAGAAAATATGTTTAATGATGTATAGTTGCCGTGCCTATACACACGTAGAACCCTTTTTTGTCAACAAATTTTCATTAATAAAAATCAATGATGACAACTCGACAACTCTCATTTCAGAAATAGTATGATAACAATTTTCTGACTTAAGCTACCTTCTTCTGTAGCACAGTGATGAGCTAGTACATTTTTTTTGCTATGGCAGAACCAAAAATCAACGGAAGAAAAGTTACAGGAAAGTACCAAAATATCCTCAATTAAGAGACCGATATCGGGAGCGAGCAATGAGCACATATTTATTTGAACAGATCGAGAAAATCAGAACTCTCGATCCGGATTAAAGACCCTGCAGGTTTTCGTTGCCCAAAGAATGCCACAAGTTTCTCTCCTGTTCAACAAAGGCTGCATCATTGAAGGGTTTGAATCCCATAGCAAGAAGCTTGCCACTTGGATCCCACAGCGACCACCCAAGATCACCACGTTCTCCATCAAGACTCCTAGCAGCATCCGAAAACAACACTTAACAATTATAAAAAAATTTCGCTTCATGCACATGCATATAAAAAAACTTGTTTATTATATGTTTGTGGTAATTTTGGTGTAAACTAATTTACATTGCATGTTTAAATTAGTTTGATTGAAAATTTTACATTATTGTCCATGTATGATCTTTGAACAGTTTGGTTTTAGTCACATTTACTATCATGTTACTAAATAATGACTCTTAAATCTTTATGTGCATATTTTAAGCGTTTAGTAAGATGGATGTTCAACGCATATAACCAAGAAAATTTCTATGTTGAAGTGTATCAAATTTTTTAAAATCACACACCTTTGGGGAATGAATGGAAAGATTGTGAAAACAACTTATGATCTTTCATTGATCATTTGAATTGGACAACTTGCTATTGTATACACCAATCGTAGTTTGTGGAATGTTATTTGTCATGTTTAGGAATGATTTTGATCAAAATTGGAAGAATTATTTGAGCTTTGTGTAAAGTGAGTTATTTCTATTGAAAAAAAAAAGAAAAAGAAAGAAAGAAAGAAAAAATAGAAAAAAAAAGAAAATTCATATCAAGAAAGTCTTCCGTCATTCTAAGAAGACAACGCTCCTATTGATCATTTGATTTTCTGGCTCTATTATCCTTTGTTTACTTCAAAATTGGCCATTTGAAATTCTGATGCATGACTATATTTTTCATAAACACAACAAATATAGCTAAAATTCCTATCTTGGATCAATGTGCGTTTATTTGTTTGTCTTAAATATTGCCTATCCTAATTGAGTGTTTTCTTTTCTTTCCAACTCCACGAGTGAATATCCTTAACTAAAATTAAAAATTGAAATATTTACCCATGAGGATATGGAGTTAAGGCTTTTACATGTTTTATTTTCAAGGTTATATGTATTGTGGTTTATAGTAAGAGGATTTTGGCTTAATGCACATACATAATTTTGAAAGTTATGATTAAAATAATCTAGATAGAGGTTGTGATCGTTTAGTAACTATTTGTTTGAAATGATTTAGATAACAGTTGTAATCTTCTTAATTTCTTCTTTTAAACTGATTTTACATAATTTGTTTCTAGTTTACAATTGAATCGCTAAGGACTAGCAATAAGCCAGCTAGGGTTGTGGTAAGTGTTTGAAAATGCACTTAAATTGTTTACAATTGTTAAATAAATTAGGTCTTAATTAAATATTTTCATGTTATTAATATAAAAATATTGTGATTTGAAAATATTTAGTCTTAATTTAATTTAAATTATTTTTCAGGAAAATAAGCACTTGGGCTAAGATTACAAAGAAAAGAGAGAATTTCATAAGATAAACTCAAAATAAGGAGCCTAACTCAAGAGTCCAAATTAAAGCCCCGCCCCAAGCCGAACCGAGCCGTCAGCTCCACTCTTTGTCACATGTCGCGCTCTACACCATCCAGACAAGCCGAACCACGCCCAGCCAAGTCAAGTTCCACTTTCTCTACCAAAGGATCTCACTTACTTTATTGTTGGCCAATCAGCGTCCGCCACAACAGCAGGCCATTACTTTTTTGTCTCCCTGGCTTGAGGTTCGATCCATCCGAAACTCTCTCTCTCTCCACTTGCGTCCCTCTTCAACTCCAAAGCTCCTACACGTGTGAATTAAATGACGACACGTGGCTTCCTTTTTGGTTTCCTTTGATCAATATGTTATGGTTCGTTTGATTGAGTATTTAGTGTGTAACTCTCCAATTTAAGCCATTTTAATTGTATTTATTTCATATTAACATTTTTTTCTTTTTTTTCTTTTTCTTTTATTTTTTTATTTAATTGCTGAATATTTTAACAGCCTAAAAACTCAGGGTTGTTAAAGGGTCGGGCCAGGCTATCCCGATCCAAAAATTGTTGACCCTGACCCTAGCCCAAACCCTATTCAGCTGGCCATTGACCAATCAACGGGCCGGGTCGGGCTGGCCCAGCCTGAATTATAGAGGTCCAAGCGTGGACCATGGGCTCAAGCTTACGAAGCTTTTAAATTAGTCTTTATTTTAAATTGTGTTCATCAAATATATTATTTTCCTCAATTGATACTATTAGATGCCTTTATAGTGATTAAATGCTATAATTTAGAAACTAATAAGCAACACAACATTGTTAAAAATTACTATCAAAATTATAAACTACCTAATATGTAACCTAATATAATTCCTCAAACATTAAAGCTTGAAATGTTTGAGTAGAGGATTTGAAACTTAGTAGCTCACAAAGATAAGAAATTAAGCACTTTAAAAATTTGAGGCTTGAAAACGTGTAAATTTAGAGCTTGGTTCCTAGCAATAAAACAAGAGTTTGGAAAATCGAAAGTTAGAGGCTATAGAAGGTGTAAATTTGATGAAAAAAAGTTATATATTGAAGAGATGAGTGAATAATAAAAGAGGGAGGAAAATAACAATCATCAATTAGGGCATAATTTGTGATCGAATGAGAATGGAAACCGGTCTGGAAAATCCGGCCCAATGGGACAGTCCAATCGAGCTAATTTAACTCGGTCAGCGGACTGCCCTAGAGGCTAATTGTCAGCCCAAGCCTCGCCCTAATATTCTAGGGCCGGGCCATAGAAATTTGATAGCCAGCTCAAGCCATGCTAAAGTCCGATGGCTCGGGCTAGTCCAATCAGGCTATTGGGTTCTGAGCTTTTTGATGAGACTTACTAAAAATACTATAAAATGGGGTTTCTGTCTTATGTTATGAATAAATTTTTTTCCTTAATAAAATTATAGTGAAATTTAATCTTTCTCCTTCTTTGTCTTCTTCTTATTTTTCTCATGCTTTCTTTTTAGAATTTGTGAGAAATGTTTAACAAGATAGACTAAATTTCTTTGTTAAGACTAGAGATGAAATTATATGTGTAGTTTTTTATTTGGATTTTGATTCTTTTATGTTCTTTAAAGTTTATAAATTTGAGTAGATGATCTTTCTCCTATATTTTTCTTCAAATTATTTGTTAATAAAATTGTGTTGTCAATTTTCATATAAATTTAATCAAGCTCTTTTTATGTGAAATTTTACATGATATAATTATATTGATAAAATTGTGTTTATTTTATAAATAGTCTTTTATTACAATATTGCCCGTGTTATATTATCATTTTTGGATTTCTTATAAGATGATCTTATTTACAAAAGCGTTAAATGTAAGAAATTGATTTACTTAAATATAATATTTTTCCTATATGTTCTTCAACTCATTATTTTCTAATTGATTAATTGGATGTGAAATTTTTAATTGAGTAATTTTGTGAATCAAAATCTAAATAGGTACTCAAAACATATAATGGATTCTTGTTACTTAACACATTTTATTACTGACTTTTTGTTATATCAAATTTTATTAATTTATGTTATCTCCTAAAAATCATTTTCAATCACAAAATGTTATTTTATTTCTGTTTTAGTCACTGTTTATCTCTAAAATCAATTGTATACTAACTTTACTTGCTTGTTTCTTTAGTCACCTCCTTATAGTTACGACCGCTCAATCTAAATTCTATATCACTTTGTTTCGACAAGTTTGGGCCTATATTGTCTCCACAAGTTTGGGTGTAATCACTTTGTTTCGACATCGATCGCTTTGTTTTTTAGTCTCCTCGTAAACTCCTCTCCTCTCATCCATCTTTTTAAATCGCGTCCGGTACGTGGTACCGATATCGTTATGATCCGCTATGACGAATCTAATGAAAGTCACTGGCGTCGCAGTCGTTAACATGATGAAACGGCCGCGTCAGACCGCTACCGGACGCGACGGGCCATTACAGTTTCTTAAAGCAAAAGAAAAAAATTAGAAGATGAAAGTTACATGTTGAAGTCAATCTGCACTGCCATGGTTGAATGTGGAAGAAGACTAAAGAGAGAGTGGCGTTGAAATGGTTGAAGGAGTAAGAATATTAGAGAGAGAGAGAGAGAGAGAGAGGAGAAGAGAGAGAAAGATAGGGTTTTGTCTGTGTTTGGAGTGAGACTGAGAGAGCGGCGTCTAATATTAGGGATTTCGATATTGTGAAGAAGAAAGAGAGGAGTGGTTGAGATTGAGGGAATCCAACGGTTAAGATTAGTTTTCTTTAGATTTTATTTGTTTTCTTAAGTTTTATTATGTGAGTTTTGTTTAATTGGGTTGGTTTCACTTAGGTTTTTTTATGATTTTTTATCGAGTAATAAGTAATGATCACGGATATTCAAGCTGAAAAAATATCATAAATATAAAAAAATATAAAAAATAATCACTGCATACGCTCTAAAATAAAAAAATATCATGCGGCTAAAAAGAATTTCGGCACCAATCTGTAGAAAATTACTCCAACCGTCAATTATTTATATAATATATCGTATATAAAAAATATATTACATATATATTTATATCTACAATATATATTTATATATATTTTTTGAAAATTGACTTCATTTCGCTGGATGCGGGAATCTCAGTTTTTACATCAAAAATTTGTTTTTTTTTATTTGGAATGGTTATTTTTTTATTTTTCTTTTAACACTGATTTTTTTTGAAAAATTGATTCTTAACATGGCATAATCTTGATATTCTCTCTTTTTATCTTAAATATTGTAGCCCAATTATTTTATTTTTTTTGTTTGTTTTACTTGTGGTTTTGTTTGTTAAATTAGTTTTAAATTAATATAAACAATTAAATATAAAAATGAGAATAAATATATTAAACTAGATGGATGGTATTTTATTAAACTAGTATTTAGTTCAAATAAAAGAAAAATTGAAAAAAATAACCTTAAATCTTGATAGTATTTATTAAGAAATTGATAAATTGCTAATGTGACTTTATAAATGAACAACTAATAGTTTTCTTTGAATTGTTAGATCTCGAAAAAAATACATATCCACGACAAGTTAAATAATCTCGGTTAGTCCGCGACCGCGACTTAAAATCATGATTTATCCATATGATTGATTAGCAGTTGATGCAGTGGGAACAATGAAAACCATGGCCGCAGTATTTAACCTAGTGCTCTTGCTACTTTAATGTATGCGATTGTAGCAGTCAAGAGCACTATGTTCATCTTGCAATATATAACGGGCAGGTCCGGCCGGTGGCCCACATGCCATATCTAGCTATAGGTAGAGGAGATCATAAACTTAGAAAAGCATGAGATTAATAAGAAAAGGAGAATCCATTTTTCTTAAAGATAACAATCCCAAAGACTTGTGCTTGGAATCCGCATTTTAACTTAAAATTACAACAAAAAAATGAAGATCTAGAAGTAAAGTAACAAAGATCTAATCCCCATTCAAGTAAACTTATTTTGTAGAAAAAGGATGAGCATATCCTTAGCTCATCTCCTCTCCAACACAAACCCTCACCACCCAATACACAAAAGTAATCAGCAATCCAAAAGCAAAGGCAAAGGCAAAGTAGAAAGGAACTAAATCAAGCAAATCTAAAATAAATAAACTTCTACTCAACCTTTGATCCCCATTTTCCATGAAATTGCAAAGTTTTTACCTACTGGCAGTGATAATCCTTTGACTTCCACCATTACACTATGTATCTCCTCGCTAACTTCTTCCACCTCTACTAGAACCTTCTGACCCACTGCTCTAAACTCTATGTTTGAATCTTCTGTAATTGGCTTTCCATTAATCTCGAGTGTATTTGATGCCTTTCCATCTCCACCCAATCCTAGTACTGTTACTTTCTCAATGATCCAACCTTTTTCCAAAGCAAACTTGCTCTCCTGCACTTCTGACCATAATTTCACACTCCCCTGACTTAAATTCGCATAAAACTCGATATACGTTGAGTACCCATTCCCGAGCTTCATCTCGGGAAGCTCATCATCATCAAGGAACAAATTACCTTTGGCCTGTCCATCAGTTGCCCCTGAAGGGAAAGTCACAACAAGGCTAAAGGGAGTTGTTCTGGCTTCTTTTGAAAGCATTCCACCTTGCTGCATTGGTAGAATTGTATTTTGGTATAAATGCACGTTCACTACGTGCAAAGGTGCATCGAGGGTACGGTGTTTCCCTTCTTTTGATACTATCATCTGTGTCATATCAAATATGTCATACCAAGTACCAGGTGGAAATAGCGCTTTAACTTCTGATTTCCCCTTCTCAAGCACAGGAGATACCATAAGACTACTCCCTATCAAGAATTGGGTGCTCAAGCCATAACAATCTGTATAATTCGGGAACGAGAAGAAAAGAGGCCTCGCGATCGGAGCTCCACTGACATGAGATTCATAGCTCAATGTGTAGAGATAAGGTAAGAGCTTATACCTCAAACCGAGAGCATTTCGAGCACTCTTAGCTACCGATTCCCATTGATAAAGCTCCTGTCTTGGAGAATAGAAGTTGGCATGATCTCTTGAGAAAGGGTAGAAGGCGCCTACTTCAATCCAACGGTTGCAGAGTTCTTCAGTTGGCTGTGGATAGAATCCACATATATCTGCACCAACCATTGGGACACCAAAAATACCAAAGTTAAGCATAGTAGAAATTGAGTACCTCAAATCCTCCCATGTCCCTTTGTTATCACCAGTCCAATGAGCAGCATATTTACCCGAACCAACATACGTGGAACGAGATAGTATAAACGGACGTTTCCCCTCTAGACCTTGAAGTGCCTTATGAGTGGCAATCGATTGAGAAAAGCCGTAGATGCTATGAGCATCGTATTCCAAAACGCCATTGTAGTGAACTGCACTCGTGGCTATCGTTTTATAGCCTACTGGTGCTTGTATCCCTGATGCATTTATCTTGTAAGGAGGATCATCCCATCTCGTGTTTGTAATATTCTTGCAGTCCAAGCAACAAATCCAACCAGGTCCAGTTCCAGTAGGACATTGTTTGCCTGCTGGGATTTTGCACTTTCCAGAACAAAAGTTTGAGGCTTCATTCATATCAATCCACAAGCCATCAACAGGAACAAGTTGATGAAAGCGGCTTATCTCATCGCCCCACCATGAAACAGTGGCCGGATTAAGAAAGTCGGGGAAGTTAACGGCTCCAGGCCAAACTTGAGCCAAGTAGGGTTCACCCTCATACTTGACAAACACATCTTTGGATATGCCTCTTTGGTAAACACCATAACTTGAATTAACAGCTATACCGGGGTCAATAAGGACAATGTACTTCATGCCAATACTGTGTATTTTTTCAAGGAAAGCCGAAAGCTTTGGATGTGGGTAGCTCACTGGGTTTAGAGTGAAATCCTTGTGTCCATCCATATGATCATCATCATTCCAAATCACATCAAGAGGGATTTGGGCTTTTTTGTAATTCTCGACCACGTCTTCTACGACGGATAAATTGTGGTATCCCCATCTGCATTGATGAAATCCTGCAACACCATGTATAAGAGAGAATTAAAATTAAAATTTTTTTTATGAAAAGTTCAGATTGTTTGAATAGCAATTTAAGGTGTTTAATTGCAGATCAAATGTGATAAAACTAGTTTGAAAGTTTTAAATTTGAAGTACTATTACGTTTTTCTCAAGAAGATCAAGGAGACTGACATGTCAGTGGATATGAATTCTGTAAATAACTGTAAAGTAATTGTAATTCAAACCTGAAAAGAAAATCAACAAAATAAAACCTGCTTATGTGTGTACTTAGGGTGAGTTTGAGTGTGCATTTTTTTAATCAAAACTACTTTAAATCACATTTATATGATAAATATTGTTTGAAACACCTTTTGCTATGTTGAAATACTTTCAAGATAAACACATTGAAATGTTTCTTAAAATGTTTTCAAAAATAAATAAATATGCTCTAAAATGTATTCAAGAGCTTCATATGAAAATGAATGTCGAATAATTATTAACTAAGATAGTCTTTTTTCAATGTATAAAAGAACTTCTAACAATCTGAAACAAACCCTTAAGTCAAGAACTTGGTCCTAAGAGAGTTTCAAGTGCTGAGCATTGAAAATTCACTACTTCACGCGATTTAGCGTCACATCTATTTTGTTTTTTCAAAGTTTAATGAGTCAATTCACTCCCATTAAAATGGTATGAAATGCTTTATTAGACACATAACAAATTATTATGAAGAGTAATGAATATTCAGGAGTTATATGTTATTATCAGAAACATCGAAAGTCTACATCTACATGTACATTTCCCAAAAATAATTGGGTTGGAAAGAACACCATAGTATCTAAGAAGAAAGTTCAGCGCAGACTTCAATATGTCATACAATATAACAGCAACCCCATGTGCATATACTTGCTTTCTGACAACATAATTTATTTGAACTGAATAAAGAACACCCATGCAACATGCTTTTCAGACTTAGAAATTCTCCTTCCCAAGGAAAAAAAGGTTTCTAATACTTCCAAACTCTAAATTCCTCCACTTAATCTAATAACAAACAACAAAGATTTTCATTCTCAGACATAACACAGCTTCTCTAAAAGATTACTATAATATATTTCTTCAAAGCATTAAGAAAGAGAATAAGGAGGTAAACTATCAAGAAACAGTTTTGAAATTGGGACCCCAGCTTCAAGAAGCAGGAAGCTCAAACAAAATTCTAGAGATTTGATTAAGAAATTATTGAAAAAACAAAATTTACGGTCTATTATAGGCCGTCTATATTAGACAAACATGATTATTACATGTAACTTGTAAGTGGGTCCAAATCCTTATTATTGACATAAATAACTTTGATTAAAGGAGACAACACTAACACGGTTACCAACAAAGGTCAGTCTCACCGTAAAAAAGAAGCAATGGTGAGACAGAGAAAGACTAAGAAGGGTGGTCCAGATGCTCAAATGCTGACATGAATGTCCTACATATTTGGCAATCAATAGGGGCCCACCCAAGAAAGCATCACAAGCATTGTGATAAAATATTAGACGTGGATCATTAATTTCCACCACATAAGAGGAAACTGATATATTTTTAAGGACAGATACGATGCGCAGCGATCAAGTAGATATATAGAGCTTTTAGGGGTCCACAAGCTTTGTTAATGAACAGTTGATAATGTGAAGAAAAAAAAAAGGGTCAAGGTTTTTGGCTGGCATAGAAAAGCAGAACAGAAACAGTAGCCCAAAATTAAAAAAGCATTTAACTTTACGGGTCCATTGTCAGAAAAATCCAAACTTTTCGATGATATTATCCCAAAATACTCAAAATAAATAAATATGCAAGATAATTTCTAGACCAAAAACTGGTTTCTTGAGAACTGCACAAAGCAAGACTGAGACTAAAATATCTAAAAGTAGGCATCAGGCTCACGCAACAAAGGCACTAACCACCTTTATATAAATACTCAAAAACAACTCTATCCTCTATGGTGTTACGTGTGTATGGTGCAGGAATTAAGCTCCTTCATAACATCAGCCATCAGGATTACACTTTAAAGCTTTGGCACATGACATCGCAAGTTTACACGCTCAATAAGTAGCATTAAATTTCAACATCTATTTGTCTAAACCATGATAAATTTCGACACACGACATAAATATTCGCCAGAAAATTTTCGTGTCAAAGTTTAATACTCACGTAGTAAAATCATATCAACCTATGTTATAGAATAGGTAATTGTACCAGCAGTTATTTTATTGTGGTTTAAATTAAATTTCAATTAGATTATTAGAAAAACAATGTGTAACACCATAGTGGTATGAATTAATATAAATAAATAAATAAAGATGAAAAATTTAATTATGCATGTAAATATGTAATAAAAAACATAAGTCCATTGTATCGGGGGAAATCGCAACTATTGATGGGCAATAAATAATGACCCTAACCCTACGCCACAGAACAGGCAAGAACGATACAGTACCAATACCAATTAGCCACTCCACAGGATCACAGTTAAATGCTAAGACAGTAGAAATTAAGAAGAGAGATTTAAATGGTAAAAATTGGAAGAAGATCATACCAAACGCCCAGTAAGGCATTGCAGCGGGTCTGCCAATGAAAGAAGTATACTGATCAACAACTCCCAGAGGTGTTGGCCCAGCAAAGAAATAGAAATCAAAAACACCCCCAATCACCTTATACGTCAAAGAACTCCCTCTGTAAAACACATCCATCCCATTGCTATTCAGCAGCAAGACGGCGTGCACATTAGCCTCACCATCCACATTCCGAAGATCCATATACACCGGGTGCGACCCGTATAAATCAGTGTTCAGATTAATGGCCGATACATCTGTTGTATACAGTGTGTACGGCTCATTGGGGTTCAATTTAATCCCATTAGGCTGTGTGTTCTCTCCCAGACCGTATAACGACGCCTCTTTGGGCAGTCGAGTGGAAATCTCAAGGTATTGGTCCTTAAACACCAATTCCCCATATGGGTCTGATTCATCAGAGCTTGAATTGAAAAGGGTTTGCCCATTTGATTTTCTCTTCACCGCAAAGCTAAATGGGTCGGCGGTGTACCTGAAAATCAGCTCAGAGCCAGAGTACTCTGCTACTGTTATGGGATTCTTTCTTGACCCGCCGATTGCTCTCTTCAATGGCGGTGGTCCTTCTCTAGGCAAAAGATTGTACGGTACCTCCCATCTCTGCTTCTCTGCGTCGGTAATGCGTACTCTCAACCGCTGATCATTTTCATGCCTGTAAAATCAACCAACCGCACCATTAAAGCCATGGAAATAAATCACATTAGAAAAATTTGATAATAACCTGAAGTATTTTTACATACTTGACAAAGAGCTGTAAGTAGGGAATATCAGGACCGTAGATATTGTTCTTCTGCTTGACATGGAGAAGAGCCAAAAGACCCCCATCAGGCGTTTCTTCGACGGAGATAAGACGGTAGCCTTGGCCAATCTTGGAAGGTGGGGAAGATGTGGAGTTTACACCATATATACAGAGAAGAAAAACTAGGAGAGGTCGATAAAGAGAAGGAAATGGTGTAAATTTTAGCATTGTGTTACAGTAAAACGTTGTCTACTGGGAGAGTTTAGTGAGAGTGAGGCTCTGAGGACTGTTGAAGACGATTGGGTTCCTTTTTATACAAAAGGCTGAGTGGGAGAGATTCATAGGATTCGTGTGGGTTCACTGTGGATCACTTAGCACGTGATGATCATGGCTTTGTAGGTCATTGGGTCCCACCTTCATATGATATGTTTTTAGCGGTATGCGCACGGTACTTGTAAAAATCATCTAAGTAAATCAAGTAATTGAAATTATTTACCTTTTGGTCTTGAGTTATTAAATTTACACTATTTTTAAAAAATTAGAATTATATATTCTAGTATCCACACGATTTAATTAAATATTAATAATTCTATCAAATTCAATTCTCTTGTAGAATCTACAATCAAATCATAAATCATCTTCTCTTTTTAACGAAACTTATTTTTCTTCTTCAATATTGTTTGAAGAATTCAAATAGTTATTTAAATCATAAATCATCTTCTCTTTTCAACGAAACTTATTTTTCTTCTTCAATATTGTTTGAAAGATTCAAATAGTTATTTATAACTATTTGAACCCTTCAAGTAGTTATTTTTTATTTTGTCAGTTAACAACCCAAATACCGAGTGACTGCTTGACTAATTTAAGTAGTTTTTTATGACTACTTAAACATTTTTTACATCTAAAAAAATAGGAGAAAATGAGCGTTAGTTCTTGAAGTGTTCAAGTAACTTTTTATGACTAATTAAATTGTTCAAGTAGTTGTCTATGACTACTTGAAGAGTTCAACAGTTTATACACCATTTGACTATTTGAAGGGTTCAAGTAGTTGTTTTATAACTATTTGAAACTTTCAAGTAGTTATTTTTTGTTTTGTCAATTAGTAATCCCAATGCCAGGTGACTACTTGAAGGGTTCAAGTAATTTTTTATGACTACTTGAAGGGTTCAAATAATTTTTTATGACAACTTGAAGGGTTCAAATAGCTTTTTATAACTACTGGAGCATTTTTGCGTCCAAAAAAGGAGAAAATGAACGTTGAGTACTCGAAGGGTTCAAGTAGTCATAAAAAGCTATTTGTACCCTTCGAGTTCTCAACGTTCATTTTCTCTTATTTTTTTAGACGCAAAAAAAAGTTCAAGTAGTCATAAAAAAACTACTTGAACCATTTAAGTAGTCATAAAAAAAATTATTTGAACCATTCAAATAGTCACCTGATGTTTAGGTTACTGACTGAGCAAACAAAAATAACTACTTGAAAGGTTCAAGTAGCTGACTACTTGAACCCTTCAAGCAGTCACTTATTTTGACTTCCAGAATCAAAATTAGTACTTGAAGTGTTCAAGTAATCAGATACAACTACTTGAACCCTTCAAGTAGTTACTTATTTTGACTTCCAGAATAAAAATTCCTGCTTGAAGGGTTCAAGTAGTTGTTTATTTTTTGTCAGTCAACATTCATACACTAGGTGATTACTTTAAGAGTTCAAGTAGTTATTTATAAATACTTAAACCATTCAAGTAGTTGTTTATGACTACTTGGAAGGTTCAAGTAATTATTTTT
Organism: Datisca glomerata; assembly: GCA_003255025.1. NCBI lineage: Eukaryota > Viridiplantae > Streptophyta > Magnoliopsida > Cucurbitales > Datiscaceae > Datisca > Datisca glomerata. The sequence goes on from QANY01002203.1 coordinate 936,828, forward strand.
TTCAGTCAATTACTCACACACCAGTTGACTAGTTGAAAGGTTCAAGTAATTGTTGTTTACTACTCAAACCCTTCAAGTAATTACTTTTTGTTTTAGCTCCCCAACCCCCACCCTGTTTGGGTCGGAGGTCGCGATCTCCACGACTTCTTTGAACTCTCCGGAGAACCTAAAAGTTAATGATGCCCTAATCTTGGGGACTAAATCTCTCCAACTTTGAAGAGAGAGAGTAAGGAGAAGGATCACCACCCCATGGTTCGAGACGATTCCATAGGGTAGGCACGCGCGGAAGAAGGGATATAGATTGTGCCCGGTAAAGGTGCTTCATTGCAAAGCAAAGGATGGGACTATCGGCCACATTACATGCCCCTATTAAGGGTAACGACTCTGCAACCGGGGGGCAGGTAGCCAACACAGATAGACGGCTCACCGAATATGATTATTAATGATAGAAAAATCACCGTGGATGGAACGCCAACAACTTTGAGGTATGACATTTAAGGGAAGACGAAGAGGAAAATGACGGTCATGAAAAGGAAGAAGGATCTTGAGAGGAAACCTCAAGGACGAAAGAGGCCCCTAAGGGGGAAGGATTACTCTTCAACTGAGAAGACACACCAAAGGCAAGTACGAAGATAAAAAATTTAGGATTTCAACTTCGTCTAGGGTGCAGGGATGAAGGAAATAAGAAGACATGAGATTTATAGGCCTAAAGGAAAACCCGCCCACTTAATGAGCATTAAAGGGGGCCATAAAGCGCCCGATGAAACTATCCCAACCAATGAATGCTCATTACGTGGACCAATATGAAAACTTCAGAAGGGCAAACGGTAGAATGAAGCAACGTTTCGGTAACCCTCACTCTTCTCCACACACTACCACGCGCCATTAGTACTCCCACTTCCGAGGAATCAATGGCCTCAAAACTCGAAAAGGATGAAGCAACGCACGAGCAAGTCACGATGAAATAAATATCAGGTAGCTAATTTCATTCCATGTGACCTCTTTCAACGAATAAAGGTATAAGCGTGAGATGCCCTGAGCGAGTAATGAAGTTTACCACCACATTGAGGTAGCTCAGATGTAGAGCTCAGATAATGAAGTTTTCATACCTGGGTACATAAAGCCACCCAAGTCCTAGACTGGAGGCAACTATTATAAGTGTTTTTTCAACCATCACCAGCGCGATGACACGTGTTACACCACACTAAGGAACTCGCAAGAGAGAGAGAGAGTTTCAGAGGAAATGAGCTAACTTTACCTGATCAGTATCAAGGGTACACAAGTTACATGGAGTTTTTCTTTTTCTCTAAAAATTTTGGTATTCTTGTGAGAGTCAGGTCAACTAACCTCTAATACCTATGTTTCTAGTATTATTATGGAACAATAGATAAATAGAACGTTGTTTCTTATTTTTCATGTGAGTATTTCTTGTGTAAGTTTTCGTGACATCAGATGTAAAAAATGAACATGTAAGAAAATAATAAACTCTATATTTGTATGAATAATCTTATATCACAAACATTACCACGTCATAATTCTGTTAAACAGTGCGGTACTATCTAGCATTCCACGAGAGGAAATTGGTGAAATTTCGTGAAAAGAACAGAAATAATTATTTGGCTTTTTTTTCATCTTATACGTTACTCTTCTAATCCAATCACACGAATGACAGATTGTGGACGCATGGTGGTACCCTACGTCGCAACGTAGAAGAGCGCACGAGATTTGTTCGGTGATAAATTGCTAATTGCGATTCCAACGTGATTTGCGGAGCTTCAGTCCCAAACTTGTCTCGCATAATCACTAATTTTCTTTGACAAAACACTCTAAATATTCTTATTTATGGATATTTTTTTAAACAAACTTATTTATGGATATTTAGGAATAGGATTCATGCGTAAACTATTGTCCAGTGTCTCGATCTTACATAACTTTTTTTTTTTTTTTTTGTCAAGAACTGGTGTGGGTTATTCCACAAACTTGTCGAGGGTGATCGCTCCGTTTCACCGCGTCAAAAGTTGGACTTACCGAACAGGAATAGTTTTAACCGTATCTTAATGGCGTAGCCATGGTCATTGAGATTTATAGGTAAATCTCAGGAGTAATACTAAGCTAACCATTATGTTAGCAATATCGTTTTTTTTTTCTAACTATTTATTCATAAAGTGTGATGTAGTCATGTAAATCACATACTCTACCAAGTTATGTATTATTATGATGCTCATTGTGAATATAAGTTAAGTGTTGATGCAATACGCGTAAATAAAAAGAAAAAAAATAGATCTTTAATAAAGATGCAACATTGTGAGCCCATGTCTATGTGCATATCAAGTCAGAATAAGTATTCAGTACACTGATGCTATATAAGATTGCTCTTATAGTATTTGTTGCTTATCATTTCTTTACCTTAATGGATATCTTGTAGGTGATTTTTTTGTTCAAGATACATTATCATTTTGAGACATTTTTTTTTAGAAATAGACGAGAGGTTTCTTGCTTGTCACTGTCACGTTAGTGATTTTAAACGGGACAAGATTTAGGATTTGGATAACCTCCTATTAACGAGGGGTTATTTTTGTGTAATCTACGTCATTGAGATTTAATAACCCATATCAACTTTTTACGAGAATTGATGAAAACATAGTTTTTTTATTTTTATTTTTAGATTTAATAAGGGTTATCTACATGAACATACATTTTTATTTTTTGTTAGGATTTTTATTCCATTTTTCAAAAACTAAGAATTTTATATCTCTGGCCTACCATTATTAACATCAAGTATGATAACTCTCTCTTTTCTCATCATTTTTTTCTTCTTCCCCATGCAAACATCAAATAAACCATGGTTGACAAATACTCATTCCCCCCTCCCCCACTCTTAGCTCTCTTTTCAAGCTTTTTCTCTCTTCTTCTTTAACAAAACGTCTTCTTTTTCTTCTTCGTCTCTTCTTCTTCTGCTTCTGCTTCTTCTTAATTTCATCATCATCTTCTTCTTTTATTATTCTTCTGCTGTTTCTTCTGTATCTTCTTCTTCTTTTTTATTTTTCTTCTACTTCTTCGAGACCTTAGATCCATCCTTTTTCAGTCAACTGGTCTCTGCTTTACTGTTATCATAATAAAATCAACTACATGAAGGGTTTAATTAGTTATAAACAATTACTTGAACCCTTCAAGTATCGAGTTTAATTCTAGAAGTAAAAAAAATGTTACTTGAAGGGTTCAAGTAGTTATATCTGACTATTTGAACCTTTCAGGTAGTGATTTTGATTTTGAAATAAAAAAATTACTTGAAGTGTTTAAGTAGTTGTATATGACTACTTGAACTCTTAAGTAGTGATTTTGATTTCTGAAAGTAAAAAAAAAATATTACTTAAAGGATTCAAGTAGTTGTATCTGACTACTTGAACCCTTCGAGTAGTGAGTTTGATTCTGGAAATAAAAAAAAATTACTTGAAGGGTTCAAGTAGTTGTATCTAACTATTTGAACCCTTCAAGCAGTAAGTGTCATCCTGGAAGTAAAAAGAATATTACTTGAATGGTTCAAATAGTAATTTTGGATCCATAAAACATTGTTTTAAGTACTTTCAGAGGCCTGAAAGTTGTTTCAGTCGTAATTTTGGATGTTTTCATAAGATTCAAGTAGTTTTTGCTTATTGAACAATAGATTTCAAGAGAAAAAATTGAAGCATTCAAGTAGTATAAAATTACTACTTGAACCTCTCAAGTAGTGAGTGACGAACTTACTAGATAACAAATTTCAAGAGAAAAAAATTTCTTGAAAAGTTCAAGTAATAAAAACTTAATACTTGAGCCCTCAAGTAGCGATTTGTTTACTGAACATTAGACTTTAAGAAGAAAAAAATTACTTGAAAGGTTCAAGTAATATAAAACTATTACTTGATACTTTTAAGTAGTCACTAGTGTTTGGATTGCTAACTGATCAAACAAAAAATGACTACTTGAAGGGTTCAAGTAGTCATAAACAACTACTTGAACCCTTCAAGCAGTCGCCTGGTGCATGAGAGTTAACTGACAACAAAAATATAATTACTTGAAAGATTCAAATATAAAAAACTTTTTGAACCATTCTAGTAGAAGAAAAAGTTTCGTTGAAAAATAAAGAAGTTGAAAAAGAATAAAATATTATTAAATTGATTTGATTTGTATATTGAGAAATAAAAAAAATGATGAATGAAGAGAGAGAATATAAATTGATAAGCGGCTTATAAAATTTTTTATTTTAAGAAAAGTATAAAAATCTACAAGGGAATAAAAAATGTATATATATTCTAAAAACTCATCTAATAACCCATATCACTTTTTTACGAGAATCGATGAAAATATGAAAATTTATTTGTTTATTTTTTTAAGTTGATATACTTCCTTAAAATCTAAATTCATGGCCTAATTCGGAGAGTTCTCTCGTATTTATTAAAATAAGATCCCATGATTAAGTTAAAAACAAAACAAGATCCCAAGATTAAGGATGTAGACACCGCACCGCAGTGCTAACCCACTAGGTAATAGGTTAGGCGTACACACTATTTTGAGTAATACACATCGGTGCATACTTCGATATGGACTACGATTTGTCGGTATCCTTATTAACATATTTTCACAGCAAAAATTGAAATTTGTTTCTTCACTAACCTAAACATGATCGAAAGGCTAAATGCGCTGGATTAGATTTCGGTATTTGACTAAATTAATAGAAGGTATTATCTTTTCTTTCCACTAAATTGTTTCCATTATAATATCTTACAACAATTATAATTGGCAGTAAATTTTATAAATTATGCAATGTTGATGTAAAAAGTATCTTCAATGGTAGATATTTTTTTAAAAAATATAATAACTAGATCTATTATAAGAGGACTGGGTTTTTTTTGTCACTTGGAAATTTTAAAGATAATTGGAGCAGTGAGATTGAATTATGATTTTTTAAGTATGAATGTGAGAAATTTATTATTTATATAAATACATATCATCTTTAAAATGACTAGGTTAATTAGAAGTTAAGCATTACCACCATAGTAGCTCGTGTTGAGATATATTCAACAATTAAACTAAATTTCTTAAAAAGTATATAAAATCCTAGTGGATGGCATATTTTTTCAGATGGATTTCATAGAAGAAAAAGATAAATAAGTAATGCAAAAATAATCCTTTTAGAGGCCGTTTGATATAAATTTGTGAGTAAATAATTTTCAGAATAAAATTACTGGAATATGATTGTGTGAAAGTATATGTTCAGAAAATTAAGATTATTATATTTGTTATACTTGGGAATATTATAATTTAATGATGAGAATGTTAAATTATTTTATTTATTTTGATGAGATGTGTAAGAGATTGCTTTAAGTATATTTATAAATTTTTAATTTTATCCTTGAACTGAATTATGTTAATGTATGACTTATTAATTAATTTATAATAGGGTAAAATATAATTGTTAATTTATATCTTTGGTAAAATAATTTTTTTTATTTTTTTTTATTTTTATTCATTTTTACTTACATGCTTACTAATTTTTAATTGCTGAATTATTTTATCATAATGGTTACACTGTAAATTTATCTAAAAAATATTGATGATGAAATAATTAATTAATAAGAAACAAATAAAATAACGAAAAATGATGACAACTAAGAAAAAACAAAAATAAATTAAACAGTAATAATGTTGGATTTTTTTTGTAGATCTCCCTATCTCACATCCTACAAATACTTTAATTCAAACTCAGTCTCAAACTATACACTTAGTTCCTAGTTTTCATCCTATACAGACTAGGTCCAAGTCAGACATATTAAAAATAATGGCTTTTCAAATGTCATCTTTAAACTATTTTGAACCTGTTACATTTAACATGGCCTCTAAGAGTCCTGATTGGACCAAAGCAATGCATGAAAGAGTATGAAGCCTTGCAGACTTAGTACACATGGACTTTAGTACCCTTACCTTCTGGTAGAATTGTAATTGGGTGTAAATGGGTGTATAAATTAAAGTACTATTCAGGTGGGATAGTAGCTAGATATAAAGCCAGGCTTATAGCAAAAGAAGATCCTGGTCTTGACTATGAAGAGACATTCAGTTCTGTAAAAAAGAAACCACTATTAGAATTATTCTATCGTTGGCTGTTCGATTTATATGGACACTAAGACAGTTAGATGTCAAAACTCTTTGCTTCATAGAACCTTAAAAGAAGAGGTTTATATGGTTCAACCTCCAGGTTTTGTCAATACTATGTATCCAAATCATGTTTGAAGGCTTCATAAGTCTTTGTATAGATTGAAACAAGCTCTAAGAGCTTGTTTGACAGCTTCACTTCACATCTAGCCACTTTGGGATTTCTGGTTCCTCAACATGTACTTCTCTCGTTATCAGATCTCAAGGACAGTCTACTACCTAACTTTTACTGTATGTTGACGATATAATTCTCACAAGCACAGACTCTTCTTATATTGATCAACTTGATACACTTCTACAATAAGAGTTTGAAATGACAGACTTGGGATAACTTATGTATCTTCTAGAACTAGAAATCAGTTATTTTTCATCTGGTATCTTTGTGAGTCAACCTAAGTATGAAAATGACCTGTTACTCAAAGATGGAATGTTTGAAGCAAGGTTTTGCAACACTCCATGTTCCATCAAAACTCACAGATGCTGACTGGACTGGAGATCCTTCATACATGAGATCTACTTCTAGTTATGTTATTTTATTAGGAAATAACCCAATATATTGGGGGTGCTAAGAAGAAAAACACTGTGGCAAGGTCTTCTATAAAAGCTAAATATAAAGCTCTAGCCAATACAAGACCTGAGCTTGCTTGGACCAAACAAATCCTTTGTGATCTTCATCTGTTTCTTAGCCAACCTCCAACTTTTTGGTATGATAACACCTCTGCAATTGCTCTAACATCAAACCCTATCTTCCATGCTCATACAAAGCATATTGATATTGACTTTCATTTTTTCAGGGAAAGAGTTGCAAAGAAAGATTTAGTAGTTCAACACATTGTTTGTGAACTTCAACTTGCTGACTTGTTTACTTAGCCTTTGTCAACCCCACAGTTTACCTTCTTATGTGACATATTCATATCCTTTTAAGAGATTATGATTTTGTGGGAGATGATAAGTGTAGTGATAAAGATAGTTAGCTTAAGGAAAGTAACTAATAGTAAAATAGTAACTAACCCTATTTATTTCTGGAGGGCATGGGGTTACGAGATTGTACACTCCTACTTTAGTTCAAGTGGGAAATTGTTGGATTTATGTCCATAAATTAGGGTGTAATAACTATTTATGAGTATTTAGTTATTTCTCAAAAATTTTGTATTACTGAATTTAATGAATAAGTAAAAAAATTCCTTTAATAAATGTGTGTTTATAATTTACTCAAGACATGAAACTCTTATCAACGTAAGAAGTGAACGACAGAGGAGTCTTCCAAATAAACTCTTCTAAAATGGTTTAAAACGTTATTCACAGTTTTAGAATCGACTGTGCAATCGAATCTAATTACGACTGTTAGGTTGAACCAATGGATGCCAGTCTTGGGGCATGGGAATGGAGACTCATACGGTTAACCTAAATGTGTTATGGAGTATGTTGTATAGACCGGTAATAAATTAGTTTAGCGTAAAAGTCGTTTACCTAGCTCTAAATCTAATTATTACACCTTAAGGGCATTTTTATAATTACTTTAATCCTGAGAGAATTCGCAGCTTGACTTAAACTTGCGATCTTTGATATGTCAAATTGGTGAGTTCGAATTGACGGACAATATCTCGGCTGTTGGGATCGTAATTCAACTATGTTGGAGTTACGTGATTCACAGATATGAAAATTCGTGGTTGGATTGTGAAAGCAACAATATCACCTTATACTTTATTGATGAGTGTGTGAATAAATAAACTGGGCCCGGTATTTAATGAATTGAGTAATTGATTGAGACTTCTAAATTGTACGAGACAATTCACTATTATGTCTTTCTTATTCACAATCAATAAAGGAGTTAAGAAAATAATAATAAGAGGGGTAAAATTATAATTTTACATCTTCGCTCTTGTCACTGATATTCACGATGGATAATGTGTTAAAATATTCTGTGGACCGTGAAATAAAAGAGTGTATTTGCACTAACAGAAAATATAGCGTGCATGAATGTTTTGTGGGGTAAGTTAGGGACTAATTGTTGTTTTTAACTACTTGTCATCCCCAAACAGATAGTCAAACTGATGTTATAAATCGAACTTTATTTTCTCTTTTACATGCTGTTATTCAAAAGAACTTGAAAAATTGAGAGGAATGTCTACCATTTATTGAGTTTGAATATAATATGAGTGTTCAGTATATGAGTAATTTTTCACCTTTCACAATTATTTATGGGTTTAATTCACTAACTCATATGGATCTGTTGCCTTTACTAGTTAACGAGAGAACTAGTATAGATGGTAAACAGAAGGCTGAGATGGTGAAAATGCTCCTTGAAAGTATGTGCCAACAAATAGAGAAGAAGAATGAGCAATACACAACTAAATTTAACAAAGAGCATAGACAAGTTATTTTAAACTCGGTGATTGGG